>CAJHZI010000247.1:1120000-1335325 GCA_905160935.1 Enchytraeus crypticus | reverse complement strand
TGTGTGAAGAAGGTCTATTCGTATGCCGACCCTAGATTAACTGGGAACAAAGAGATGATGATGATGATGACGACGACGACGACGACGACACATGTTCTTGAATGAGTGGTTTAAAAGAGCATACCTGACTAAGAGTAAGGAGCGCATAGATTTATGCTCAAACACTCCGCTAACTCTGGGGCGGTGAAATTTTCCCGCCCCTAAACAATCTATACATATATTGTCGTTCCCCAGTAAGCATCTGAGTTGCATAGAATTGAATTGTCAATGGGAACCTCTTTCGTATCTCAATTACGAAAGTCAGAATTCTCTAGCACGTGTTATCTGTCTTCAAGGCTTCAGCCACCTCTAGTTCCTTGCTTAAATAATATTCATTGGTTTCCTCTGGTTCATAGAATTAGTATAAAATGATCTGTTAACTTTCAAAATAATTCTCAATTACAAATTTCTTGGAAGTAAAAAAGAAATCTCTTCCGAAGAAATACTGACACCTTCAAACTAGCAAGACAACCAAGTGGTATTGCTTTTAGCGCATAGTATGCTATAGATATTTGTTGTAGCTATGGCACACCTGCATAAAAAGTAAAACCGAGCGTTAGTTAAATGCCATTGGCGGCATTGAAGATAATTTTCTAAATCGCTTGCTTTCTTTTGTTCAATTTTCCTATCGCACAAGTCCATTATGTCTTCCTTCTCTCTGATCTACTTCATTTTAATAAATTTATTTATAACCAAATGAACTCCAGTGTCTCTACATCTCACATTGTTGACTCCACGCAACCCTTTGATGTGGTAGAACAGCCGGTGCAGTGTTGTGAACGCATGCAACGATAGTATTTACTTCCAGAACTTTCGTTATTATTCCTTCTTGGATTTTTCTCGTCCGTCGTTTGTTTATACAAGCAGGTTTTATTTATTCTGGAATAACTATTTTCCGTCATGTTTGAAGCTCGATTTATACTGATCGCTTTAATGTAAGAATTCATGACAACTAGGAATATAGTAGCTTTTTCAATTTCAACTTTAATATTAATATTACAAAGTTACCATGTATATTTTTAAGAAGAGCTCGCATGACCCTGAGTTTTATCCGTTATTAGAACGACAGAATCGAATGCTTGGCATTTAATTTTTCTAGCGAAACTGTTCGGTGATTTAAACATAACAAATGTGAAGCCTTTGGTTCCAAGTTCAAACCTTCGTATTTTTCATGACCATCGAGTATAAAAATATATCTTTTTATCTACTAAATATACAGCCACACGAATTAAAAGAATACCAATAGACGCTCAGATGAAGTAGAGAATCTAGCCGAATTCGGATAGTAATTAAAACTCCACAAAAAAGATGACAGAATAACAACAAACTTCAGACAATATCACCCAGCAGACGTTTCCGCTATCGATTTAAAATCCCTGGTTTTCCAAGCAGTGGTCACTGTCACCAACTGACACGAATAAGAACTTGTGCAGCGTGTCATACGAACACTGCACGCTGTAGGAAAATTATGCTATTGATTAACAGGCGGAACCTTTATTGTTTCAAGTCGTTGTCAGAGGCGAAGACGAACACAAAATGACTCTTTGAGTCGAGTTACAACTTGTTCCTGACTCCAGCTGGAATAGATCGGCAAACATTAGATCATAAGCAACGGCCTTATTGTCGCCATATTATTTATTTACTTTTGTTGACACATATTTAACCTTTTCAGTACTAAAGGTTAAATTTAGGTTTAGGGTTTGGAATAGGGTAAGGGGTATGGTTAGGGTTCAATTAAAATGGAATTGGGGTTATATTAAAGGCATTCTGGTTTGATTAGATTGGAATTTAGTATATAAAAATTGGCCATTGTTTTTACTCTAATGTCTACCGAATGGATCAAACGCAGCCGTAATATCAATTAAATTAAATGTCATAAACATAATATAGAAGAATCAAAATGCAGAGAGAGATGAATATATGGAGATATAGATAGCCATTGAGATAGAAATGGAGAGAGTGAGAGATATATTACTATATATATATATATAGAGCTAGTAGGCAAATTAATAGATTGGATATTCTAATCTTGCATTGTAGCCGCTAGACGTGCAGCCCTGCACTAATAGACGTCGCATTGTACAACAGCAGTTACTATTATAGCAAGCACAATCTTGAACAATATATCCATTAGCGAGCAAGTTTTGTTCAAATTATACGCAAACGTAATCTATTCACGTCCATAAGTTAATAATATTTTTACAAAATCATCTTAGGCAAATGTCCTTTGATTCTACAGTTTGATTGAACGAGTTTCTAATAAGCTTGCTTGAAACGGAGACGACGGGTTTGAATCATCCCAACAAATCTGTTACTTTTATAAGTAAACATAAATTTAACATTTTATTCTACTTTTACGCTAAGATTTCATTTGTAAACTGTATTATACCTCTCTATCTCATTGTATTGCCTAGTGGCAGGTCCTCAACACGTAACTCCTCGAATATATCCGCATATGAATGCATTATCATATTATTTACCATCTCAAGGCTCAGTCTTCCTCCAACTCTCTTCCTACCAGTACTTCTATCACTTCTATCACTTGTTTTCTATCTTTTCTCATTTATCTATTCATTTACACATTCACTACTTTTTCTTTCTTTATATTTATTTACTTATTTATTTTTATATAATTATTTCTATATTTATTTCTTCTTTGTTTCTTTTCTGTCTTTCTTTCTCATTTCCTTCTCTCTCTCTCTCTCTCGCTCTCTCGCTCTCTCGCTCTCTCTCTCTCTCTCTCTCTCTCTTTATCGTATTCTTGTTTCAGTGATTCACACTCACTTGAACTCTAATTCCACTGAACTGATTCAGAAGTCCAACGGGAATGGGATTGATTCCGATTGTTTTCCTAACTCTCCGGTCAACATTCAATCGTCTCTTGGAGTTCTAATTAACTGTTACCATCATTAACTGTTAACTCGACCATATTTGCAGTCAAACTGGACACATTTCTCACATCCGTGGCTCAATCGTTAAAGCGTTCGGTAATTCTGCCTAAGGCTTTGCTCCCGTTTTTCAAATCTTGGGGAAGATGGAAAGGATTATCTAAGGAAAATATCGCACTGTAATTTCCAGTTTCCAGTCCCATTGACAGCGACTCAAATCCATTTGCTATTCTTTGAGAAGCAACTTGGTGGTAGTCATTTTATATCCCAAACGACATAAGCAAACGTCTTGTTTATGTAGCTCGTCATATAATAGCTCTTTATGTAGAGCCTCTTGTATAGAACTGACGGTATGATAAATGAAATAGAAGTCTCATATTACTTGATTGATAAAGAACAAAGCAGCGAAGGTACGCAGACCTGATGAATGGAGTATGGAGTATTAGTTATGAAGTCCAGGTTAGTAACCCTGGTTCTAAATTACTCGCCCTGTTACATTTGTTGAAAGTGCTTAGGGGCTAAAATATGGTGAAATATGGCGAGTTTCAAACCTAAGACTCAGTATTGGTTACGATAAATTCATTCATAACGTTTGTGTGCGTATTCTATCGGCTGTCATGCCTGAATTAAACTATACTGTATATATATATATATATATATATATATATATATATATATATATATATATATATACAGTATATATATATATATATATATTTATTTATTTATATAAGTCATTCCAGCGTGTTTTCCTAATCAACTATATAATGCACTTTAAGCTACCCACATGTAAGCATAGCATTGGGATAGTTCCAATATCCAGTAAATATAACATCCAGGACCATATATCGATTCAGCCCCACTGCAAATCTGATTGAATCCAATAAATGTCTGTAGTAATTGTTTTACTCTTGCTATCGCAATAGCGCTTCCGGTGCCTTTCTAAATCAAAGTTAAGCAGGCGGGAGGTTAGCAACGCTCGTCAGACATTAACATGGTCATTTTCGTTTACAAAGTTCTCGTCGTTTTTAATAATTTTGGTAAATTAGCGAAATGAAGCAGAATGGAAGAGATACGTTCATTCTCTTCTACATGTATGGGCCTAATTACTATTACAATGAAAGGAATATACTCGATTCTAACGCGTAAAACTTGCAAAATTGAACGCGCATAAATTTAGGGATGACATTTGGGATATTTGTGAGATACGCTTTTTAAAGATTTAAAAAAGCTAAAAAAAGCTAAAGCTAAAGTTAACCTAAGTTTCCTCACTCTAAAGCGATGTATGTGATGGATGAGCCCAGGGTTTGAACCCCGCACATACTGATCCGCGGTCGAGTGTCTTTACCGACTCCGCCACTGGCTCCAGCCATTAACATAGAAAATTTCATTTTGGAACTTTTCTATGCAGAATTTTCTATCCGGACTTCCCTATCAGGACTTAACTATCCGCACTAGGGAGATAGATACAGATAGATGAGGGAGAGACAAGTAATAAGTTCTAAAGTACATTCATTTCAGCCAGAACGAGCTGAATTTGATCCCAGGTGTGCTGATACAAATATATTTCGACGCAAATGAAATACTTCCAACTGTTTAGAGTCTCATAAAGTTTCTGTACTGAGTGGAGATTGCAATTGCAATTTAGGACAATAAGGGGCAATAGTTCCCCGTGTTGTGCTCGGATGTGTTTGGACCACTGCAGAATAGGGCAACCGCAAACAATCTGCGGTGTGTACGTAAGAGGCTACTAAGGCAGGAGCTGAGGATGGCTAGTGGGGACCCATCTCACCATGAAATATTTTCCCCCAAGATTTAATGGCAATTAATTCATCTAACTGAGGAAAGCAACGGGAAACCATCTCAGAAACCATACTTTTCCCAGGATATAGGCTACATATGGTATGGATAAAGCATAGACTTTGCGAAGGGATTAACTTGTTGATCTAAGGAGTGCTCTTATGGAGCGAGAAAACAGACTTTGAGTATGAATATGTACCTTGAACCTGATACTTGGCAGCTCACCGAAGAAGAGTTGGTAGAACTGCCTGCAATAGCTTACACGGTAATGTTTCTCATTAACTCAATCTAATTACACGACGATTAAAGTTCTCAGCTCCAAATTAGAGATGGAAAGATTGAATTCTGCACTCTGCTATTTCTGAGACCGGATTTCAATCAATTCAGTTTTAACCATTAGCTATGATTATTATAGCAGCTTTTTACTTCAAGCATTACTCTTCCTGCGACATAACTTCGTATATTTTTTCAAAGAAAAGCTCCTGTTCGACGTTCGATGAATTAATTGATAGAATAAGGAATAATATAATATATTTTTAAATAAGTAATATATTACCTTATTGATGATTCGCTTGGTATCCTGATTAGTCTACTCCAAAAGGATATTAATTTTGACTTGTAGTCTAATCGCGACCAGCGCGGTTAAACAGAAATGTAGAGAATTTGAAGCGCAGTGTAAACTTTGCTTGGCACTGCTTCACTCGCATATCAAACGATTAAGTCTTACTAATGGGTTTCTATCATACTGCTTTAGATTACTACACAAATATTATTAAACATCATTATATTATTGTAGATAATTTTAAATTATTAGATCTATAGATTAATTAGCACAAGTATTTAGCATTTAGGCGAGGGCTTTCCCATTCTGAGTAGAAATTTAAGAATCGTAGAATCAAAAACAGCATATTCTCAATAGCGAACTTTTCATGGCATTTTGGCTAAAAGGTACTCCCGATTGCCAATGATTTATTTCAGATACCTCGACATCTTTTATTTGTTTATTATCAAATCTTTTTATTCTAATTAGTATATAGTCTATTATTAGAGCCTTGAACACTGAAGTACTACCAAGAATAAGACCCGCTTGCCGTCTATTTCCTCGTCACGACATAAGACACGTTGCTGCTGACTGTACTAAAAATAATTTCATTGAGCATATTCAGGTAAATAAATTATACTGAAGAGAAAGTAAGATTCTAAGTGATTCCGGTCCATTAATCCAATGGCAGTACCAGTTATATTGCCCAATGGTTAGAAAGCCTGACTGTGAAGTAGGAGGCCACCGCTTCGAAATTCAGCTGGACCGTAATTTATTGCGGGACATATTTACTATAAGAATGTGGAAAGATTTTTTGAAGAGGTTGCCGAATCCAGTGAAACCAAAAGAAATGGATGATAAAGTGGAAGCAAATAGTTCCAGAAAGATCTAGCTAAGCTTATAAGATTGAAAGGTTATCTACTAATTTTCTTATTAGGAGTGTTCGAAATTTTGAGAGATTTTGCGTACAAAAATAAAAAAATTAATGTTAACGCCAGTTTCCTCACTCGAAATTGATGTCAGTGACGGGCGAGCCCCAGGATTTGAACCCCGCACCCACTGATCCGCTGTCAAATATCTTACATTGGCTCCAGCCAATGGCGATGTAATGGCTCCAGTAGGAGCAAAGAAAATATATTTTAATTAAGTTATTTTTGTCATTTAAAAAATTTAACTTTTTCTAGACCTAATTTAAGCATTTCGTTTATATTGAAGTTTCAGTGTAATTTCGCATAATTTCTCCATACGTTTCTATTCACTAAGATTCAGTAAAGATCGTTTAGTTAATGAAATATCACATTAAATAAAAGGAAGTATTGAAATCTAGATTAACAAATTAAAATTAAAATAGGTACATCAAGTAATATAGTATACAATTTTTTCGCTTATAACAGAGAGTTCAATAGTCAACTGTGCTTTACCTATGAAATAACATTTAGTTCACTAAAAGGTCAAACATCCCATATAATACTTTCTTAGAAACGTCATCAGCTTTAATTTCACTGCAGTAAAATTAAAGCCGATGACGTTTCTAAGAAAGTATTATAAGGGTTTTTTTCTTAATTTAACTACAGTGAAACAATACTGCGCTTGAATAGTTTGTAGCTTGAATTAACAATTCTACAGTAAAAGCCCATATCTACTTGACTTACATGCCGAGATGTTTTGCTAAATGGTCAAACTGTATATCAATGACCAGCGCATGTCGTATCAGTGTGTAGCCGTGACGGGAACATAGTGTTTAGTTCATCGAAAAATTATCTGCAGCAAATGTATTCCTTGCTCAACCAAAGCCCAACAGATTTCCATGAAATAAGAACAAAAGGGAACTTTTGAGAAATTAATTTAATTTATGGAGTGAAATGCAGAGTAAGTATAGATGCATCTAAACTTATTACAACTACTTGTCCTAGTTATTTGATAGAACTTAAAGACAAAGGAAGTCAAGTTTAGCGTCATGGCAATTTCCTGTCTCGAGAGTGTGTCAGTAACTGATAGAGCACTGGATCTGAACACTGCACCGACTGATCCGCTGTTGAACACCAAGACAACAACCCACTTACTTCGTGATTCACAAGTGATTCGCAGAAACGTTCAAACAGCTAGAGGTGTAAATTAACCCACCTAGTCACTGGTCAAGGCATAAAGAGTAATATTCTTGCAATGATTAAAGTTGAGAGTGCCTTAGTGGAGACAATTATTAATTATCATTTATTTTTATGAATTAATTTAATAAATTTTAATGAATTTAATTTTAATAAATTATTATTATCATTTAATAATAATAATTATTATTATTATAATTATTATTAAGTGATAATAATAATTATTTTTATTTTTATCATCATTTTAATTAATTGTTATTAATTAGAGAATTAGTTAGCTGCGGTCTACATGTATACTAATGAACAGTTTTCAGTTGGTATTGTAACTCCGCGATGTTTCCAGACCACTCAACAATATTATAACTATGAACCGCACATTTTAAAAGAGGAACCTGAGCAAGAACAGAGGAAAGCAAAAGGAAAACCAAATCATAAGCCATATTTACCTAAAGTTATGATGTAGGCTACATTAAGATTTGGATTGTTAATCGATGGAGTTGGAGTGAGTTATATGAAGCTTGACAAGCACTATAAATAGAAATAAATGCCTTGGACCTACCACTTGGCAGAACACAATATATATACATATATATATATATACAATACAAATATGTAGGCCCATGCATAGGCCTATGTATATATATATATATATATATATATATATATATATATATATATATAATATATATATAAATTTAAATCTTTGGACTGATTTTGGATTTTGGAATTTGAGACTGTTTGGTACTATATATATATATATATATAACATATATATATATAACATATACATATATATATATATATATATATATATATATATATACGTGTATGTACATGTGTATGGGAAGTCACTGCATTATTTTAGACTCAAATGAGAAAACATATTAGGATTATCTTGTATTTATTAGGTCAGTAAATTTCATCATTGAAAACTTCTCTCGATTCTATGTGATAATGTTTACTGAGCAGTACTTAATTAAGCTGCACGTGTTGTGAAGAACCAGCTAAGGTATATATCGAGAAAGATCATGCAATACTATTTCAGAAGCCATTTTTCGGCAAATCATAGAAATGTGGTAATAGATCTTTCAGAGTGGATCTTCTTTTTATTTAATTGTCATTAGTGGAAGAGATTGCGCAGTAGTAGAACAGTGGAGTTATTTAGTGTAATACACAGAATATTACGGTAATAAAATATTTACATTAATAGCAAGTAGTATGTTGCAAGGGAAAAATATGATATCAGAGTTGGTTTCCCTTTGCTTTCCTCAGATTTTTTTCTGTCGCCTTTTACGACACTTGCAGATTTCGATTGGTATGTTATATAATGTCCAAGCAGAATAAACATGTCACATTCTTATGGGCTTAATATTCTTCAACTCCTTTCAGTTTTATTCATCCTTCAGTCTCTCTTTACAGAAACTTAATCCCCATAATCCTTAAATTATTTTCTATATCCATCTCCGCGTTAATGTAATAAATCGAAATTTCAGTTCAGAATAAAAATAATAGAATAGAAATCTTTCTATCTTGCCTTGCAATATAAAATTTCAATTGAATGCGGTTGTGTGTAAAACACCTCTCGAATATCTTACCGACATCGCCACGGCTGGTGTCGGTAAGATACTCGACCGCGGATCAGTATGTGCGGGGTTAAATCCTGGGCTCTCCCGTTACTGACATTGCTTTCGAGTGAGGAAACTGACGTTAACATTAGCTTTAGCAGCTTTAATAGCATCGTAGCGGTTTCCGTTAAGGTTTTTGCTGGAAGACAATTTCGCCGTGAAGTAAGACCTCTTGCACAGCAGCACACAATCACACTCGGGCAGACCTTCGTAAAGCTGATTAATTCAGTTCACGCAATGCTGCCGTTCTGTCCCTCACAGCCCGAGCTCCTTGCGCAGCTAAAGACTGTCGTCTAAGCTGCAGCAACAGCTTCACAGCAGTACGGTCTTCTTACACAGCAAAGATACAGCAGCAGCGACAGCAGCTGCAGCAGCATCTTCAGCTTCAGCTGCAGCTACAGGGATAATATTCTAGTTACAGGTAGAGAACTTTAAGGCGTAATGTAAATGATGTTGAACTTCAAGATATCAGTCTTTCTTTCTCGCTCTCACACTCTTTCTTAAGAAACATTCAATGGTATTTATTTTGCCACTGCTTAATGCTTTAAGATTTGATTTATACTCTGAATTGTCTTGTAAAGAATAATACTATTATGTATTATTTTCTTTTTGAATTTCATATGACTGTCAAACTGTACGCATCCTCTTTTCATGGAAAAGTATGATGGTACATAAAAGTACACAACATAAAGTATACAATGCAAAGTGAATGTGAATCTTGTTCAACGACATGAGGCCTGAGAGATATAGATATAGAGTACGAAACGAAAATAACAAGAAACTTCACGTAACACGAACCCGAAAACAATGCGATAAAACAAAGAAATAAAACAACGCAGAGATAAATTGTATCTTTTACTTTTACAACTATCCTGGGTTTATGTGGTTCTGTTTCATATTTTATTCAGTTTAAGATTTTAAAAGAAAAACTAGTAATAGCTAATTATATTAATTACGAAATAATACAAAGTAAGAATTTAGCATTGAACTGCATGCTAATGGTTGATATTGTACAAATGCTTCTGCAGTGGCGGGTGAAGGCGGGTGAAGCAGAAGCCCTACTGCAGTTTACTATTTAATTCAGTGTTTTGCTACAAACAACCTTTACAATAGTTCAGAGTGAGTACAAACACTGTTGTCAGCTACAGATTTTAACAAATGTAGTTGCCTATAGCTATTGCAGGTTTTGAGTACTATAAAAGTTAGGATACAATTAAAGCAACTACTATTTATTTATTTTATCTTAGCTCTATTTATCAGTCTAACTCAAGCACAGCAACCTCATACTTCACACAAACACACACCACACATACACAAATACACACACATACAAACCAACAAAGAAATTTAAGAGGGTAGCGGAAGGAAATGTAATCACAAAATAAAATGTTCAACTGAGGCCATACAAGATACAAGAAACTAGCGAGAGTTATACTCACAAAAACACTTAAATAACTGATTAATATTTTCAGTTTACATAAATCTGAACTTAGTACGCAAATGAGAAGAACAGTATCGAAACTTGATAAAATTTTCAACAGAGCTGCAGTTAAACTGTTGAACCATCTGCAGTTAAAATTATTGACACATTGTTTTAATAGATCCGACACCTATCTAATGATTCTGCTGAGAACGACGACCAAGATGCAATATAATAAAAGCCCACTGAATTTGTTAAGACTGAATTAGTAAAAACTGATTAAGTATTAAAAGTATCATTTAAACAATAAGTAAACAAGAATGAAATTTGGGTTTTGAAAGAAATTAGAGCCAGTAAACATATTACACGGTTCATGTAGAATGTCTTCAGCTGTTAGCGTTATAAGTATAATTGCTTTTAGCATAAGTAACTGTTGGCAGCTGGTACTCTATCAACAGCTGCGCAGTCACGCTATGAACAGCTGTGTAGTTAAGCAATGAGCAGCAGCACAGTTAGATTGCCAAGCTATGAACAGATGCGCAGTTAGATTGCCAAGCTATGAACAGCTGCGCAGTTAGATTGGCAAGCTATGAACAGCTATGAACAGCTATGAACAGCTATGAACAGCTATGAACAGCTATGAACAGCTATGAACAGCTATGAACAGCTATGAACAGCTATGAACAGCTATGAACAAGCTATGAACAGCTGCGCAGTTATATTGCCATGCTATGAACAGCTGCGCAGTTAGATTTCCAAGCTATGAACAGCTGCGCAGTTAGCTTATAAATCAGAAAATGCTCGTGACAGGTTCGGGTTGTTCTCCTCGCCCAAATGAACGCAGACTTGAAGAAATCGAGAGAGAGACAGACGACAGAGGAGCGACATACGAGAGAGAGCGAGAGAGAGAGAGAGAGAGAGAGAGAGAAAGAGAGAGAGACAGAGAGAGAGGGAGAGAGAGAGAAAGGGGAGAGAGAGTGTGAGAGAGAGTGAGTGAGAGAGAGCGAGAGAGACAGAAATAGAGCGAGAGAAAGAGAGTGAGAGAGAAAGAGAGTGAGTGGATGATACAGAGTGATCGGTGAGTGAGAGAGAGCGAGAAAGATAGAGCTAGAGAGACAGAGTGAGTGCGTAAGTGAGAGAGAGTGATCGGTGAGTGAGAGTGAGGGTGATACAGAGAGAGGGGAAAGAGAGTGCGAGAGATAGTGAGAGAGAGAGAGAGAGAGTGATCGTTAAGAGAGAGAGTGAGAGAGAGTGATCGGTGAGAGAGAGAGAGTGATCGGTGAGTGAGAGAGAGCGAGGGAGAGAGTGATCATTGAGTCAGAGAAAGCAAATGAGACAGAGATAGAGGGAGAGGTTAGACGGACGGAGACAGGGTGAGAAATACATGAGCTGGGAGATAAAGAATAATCAGAGCAGAATTCTCTTCATGCGACGCTCATTTATCTGACCGTCACTGTGGTCAAGCAGTCCAGTGACCTTGACCCCTAGAGGACGCCTGACCCTGTCCGTTTCTTCGCTTGACTGCTTGCTTGTTCGTCTGTTTGTCCGTTTGTTGATGTATCGGTGTGTGTGTGTGTGCATTTGTGCTTTTCGGCGGATTCTGCTAATTATAACTAGCATACATTAATATAATCATTTGTTATATTTAGCCTATGTATATATATATATATATATATATATATATATATATATATATATATATATATACATGTATATATATATATATATATAGAGAGAGAGAGAGAGAGAGAGAGAGAGAGATTATATATGTAGACATTTTATATATATATATATCTATATTTGTATATATATATATATATAATATACATGTATATATATATATACATGCATATATGTATATATATATGTATATATATACATATATATACATATATACATGTATATATATACTGTATACATGTATATATAAATATATATATATATATATATATATATACATGTGTATGTATATATATATATATATATATATATATATATATATATATATATAGTAAAATCGGTACAATGTAGAATGCTAACAAAATGTACTTACCAGCGGCCGTGTTAGAATGCTACCAAGTGATATGATGACATGCTACCACATGATAGCATGCTATAAAGTCATAGCATGCTATCAACTAATAACATGCTCCCATGTGGGAGCATGCTATCAAGTTATAGCATGCTAACCTGACAAGGAAGAGATTGAAGGTCTGTGATAGTGATAATACACTTGTATGCGGAAACCGACGTTAAACTATCAACGTTAACCTAAGCTTTATTGATTTGTTTATGATTTTGAGACGAAGCCAGGTTTTAACATCCAAGAAAATACATATGAGCACATAAATTAATTTATAATGCCTGTCTTTAGCATTGTGATAACATGGTATGACGAGCTTTAGCTAGCAACCTTTTTCTATAAATACTTTTACAGTAATATTGCTAATAACTTTAAAAAGAGTTTTTGAGAAGTTAAGAAGCCATTATATTCTTAGGAGAATCATAGAAATATCGAGAACGTAATGAGAAAATAGAAAACTAGACACAAGGGATAGAGAGAGAGAGAGAGAGAGAGAGAGAGAGAGAGAGAAATAGCATGACAGGGGAACGACGAACTAGAAATAAAATAAAAGAAAGGAAAAATAAATTTGAGGAAATGTTGCAAGGCAGCGGATGAAACAATCAATAAAGATTCAACGTTCGCTTCCGGATCCCGAAGGCAAAATCAGATCTAAATTAAAGATAGCAAGAGTCTGCATAGGAGAGATTCGGGGCAGCAGTATGGAACTAAAGGTGGGGGTGGACTAGAGGTGAAAATAGAGGTGGGGGTGGAGTAGAGGTGGAAATAAAGGTGGGGGTGGACTGGAGGTGGAAATAGAGGTGGGGGTGAACTTTGCTGAAGAATATGACAAATGCGAGAGCCTGTTTAGTCATTCAAGTCCTGCGAAAAACTTGCTGACAATTAAATACTCCAGTTCACCGTTAGTGGCGAATCCTGTATGTGTTAGTTTTCATATACTTTATTAGTAATTATTACTTTATTATTATTTTTTAATACTTTATTTTTTTTATTACTTTATTATTTTTATTACTTTATTATTATTTGTTTAATGTTGAGTATATAATGTCTCAATGGCGTAGTTGTTAGATGTATAGATAACGTCTTGAAGCTTTAAATGACAGATCCTGAGGTGAATTGAAGTCTTATGGGTTCGAAACCCGGCCACGCTGATCAGAGAGTAAAATCTCGAACATTCACTTGGCTCGTTACACGGAAAATGGAATAAATTGCCTATCGAATTTAACATGTGGTATTTAATGTTATAGATTCAACGTAGTTGATCGTTTCACTATAATGTATCTTTTTTATTATTCTTATTACTATTGGGCCTACAGACAAGCAACTTGAAGCAAGGCATTGCCGTAGGGTTTCATCGAATACTGGGTTAATATCGAATACTACTCAACCGAAAGCGCTATTAGTGACGGGAGATCCCATGATTTGAACCCCGCACATACTGATTCGCGAGCACACAGATTGAGTAGTTTGAAATATTAATCTTGTACATGTATTTAAATGCTAATTACAAATAGCTAAATCATGTACATGCATGTAAACTCTTATTAGAAATAGATTAATCGTGTATAATAATTGCTACCATTGGCGTCATTTACACTTATTATATCTTAAGTAGTGTCTGATATACAATCAGCGGAAGTTAGAATTGCTAAGTCCTATACTGTTCCTTGGAGCTGCCAATATTCTGGGGAGAAAATAGCCGTAGTGTTGATAAATTAGACACCTACTCCAATCGACTAAAAGCGACGCATAAAATTATCTTCAAGGAGTCAATCACATTGGACAGCAAGATTTGAGTGACGCCGCAGTGTGACCTATCTGTAGAAACAGATGATTGCGGACAATGCGCAACATCCATTTATCATTGTCCATCAAATCCACGTGATCAGACAATTCAACCGTATAGCCATCAATTTCACGTGAGTCCAGATATTCAGCTAGCTTCATTTTTGGTCTATTGATCGATGGCGAATTTACAATGTTTGCCTTTAGCAGTTTTTACGAAAAGGTAAGAAATACATTTGCTAATAATTGTATAATAATGTTCTTCTAATAGCAGTGCTTTATAGCAATCTTTGATAGCGTGCTGTTATTAAACATACTGTATAGATCTATAATACCACCTTTCTAACAGCAATAAATGGCAAATACTTAGCTGAAATCTTTCAATAATACTTGGTTTTAATTACAAAGCTTTTACTACATTTTCTGCCACAAATTTATCCTAATGATAATTTTTCGCAAATAACTAACTTTAACACCAGTAGATCTACAAAGAACTAAGTAGTGAAACCAATAGTTCAAAGTCAGTTCAATTTATTTAGTGGGCCTAATAGCTTCAACCCCCTACTTAAAGATGCATTATTTAGGCCTGTTCGTTTATTCGGAGCGAACTTATGAGAGTTGCAGCAAAAATGAGGACTAACTGGCTCTAATTTTGTATACAGTTTTTAAGTTAAAAAGAGAATGCTGCGGAGCCAACTTGACGCTGGCCCAAAAAATTTACCACAAAGTTCCGGTACGCTATAAGTATCGAACATAAGTATAAGTAGCGAGCACTAATTATGAGAGTTGCATCAAAAATGAGCACTAATTGAGCTCTAATTTTATATAGGCTTATAGCTTCTAAGTTATACGAGAATATTGCGGAGCAACTTGACGCTGGCTCCAAATTTAGTAGCCGATAAGTATCAAACGGAGCGAGCTCTAATTGTGGGACTTACAGAAAAAATTAGCACTAATTGAGCTCTAATTTTTAGCATAGTTTCTAATTCAAATGTGAAAGTTGCGGAGCCAGCGTCAAGTTGGCTCTGCAAAACTTTGGTATGCTAAAAGTACCAAACGGAGTGAGCCCTAATTGAGGGGCTCACAGCAAAAATTAGCACTAATTGAGCTCTAATTTCCGGCGTATTAATTAGATTTACTTGGAGAAGTTGCGGAGCTAACTTGACGGAGCTGTTTTATAGCAGTAGTAGAAACATCCATTTTAGTCTACATCAACAAGTGAATGGAAACTATCTTTTTAAGTCTGCCTTTGAGATTATCTCTATCTGTCTGAGTATTATGTCTGTCTGTCTGTTGTACGCCTACTTTTTCTCTCTCTTTATAATTCATATTTAATGACGCCATGTTAGCAAGTAGACCTAATATAGGATTTCCATACAACTCACTTCCCCAATTTTCTCATCTACGGAAACTCTAGAAATTCATCTTCAGCAGAAGTGCTCTACTTATGCTGCCTTTGATCCGCGTATATGCCTCTAGAGTGTGCCAGGATCTTGTGAGAATCAACCGTTTGGCAAACACTATCACATCGCTTCTATAGCAATTCAACGCTATTCGCAATTTATACCATAAATGTTTATTAAAGCTAAAAAATCTAATGCTAAAGCTATCGTCAACGTCAGTTTCCTCATTCTAAAGCGAGGTCAGTGACCGACGAACCTAGACTTTGAACCCTGCACATACTGATCCGCGGTCTAATATCTTACCGACATCGCCACTGGCTCCAGCCTATTTATAAATGTAGGCCTAAAGTAATTAACTGAATTATTCTTATTTTGCCTAATAGCAATACAGGTAATAAAATCAAAAGTTAGTAAGATATATAAATCTTTCAGTTCAGATAAAATATTAGGTGAGACTGTATTAAACTATATAGTCGATCAGTGAATATTTATATAAATAGATGTTTGTATGCCATTATATTAACAGTTTGGTAATAAAAAGGACTTATTTTATTAATTGAAATTATAGTCATGTCATTATGCTACTTTTTATGGAAGCCTATATTACTGGCGTCATTTATGGGTTGTAGAAAATCATTTATTACGCAAAAAAGGTCAAATCAATGGACAGATAAAAAAACGATTGTATGCGTTTAATCGTAGGCCAACATGTAGCTTTTTTTAACTCTTGTAACTAACCAACATTATGTGTGTGAACTTTATAAACTCACCAACATTACAATATTCGTTCAGCAGAATCGAAAATACAACGTTGTCACAGCAGCGCAAATGCACCATCAGTAGTCGTCACTCTCCCAACGGAGCTGTGTATTAAAATTAGAAAGCCAGGCAACAATCGTGCCATGACCACAACGGTGCCAGTCCGTGACAGTGTCTCCAACTCAAGACGAACCTTATGCTCTGAATATTTTATGTGATCCTGCGCATCTCTTTGTCACTCTACAAACATGAACGGTTTTGACACATTCCGAGGGATGCGGGGCAGGATTAACAGAGCCAAGCCTGGAACAAAAGGTCACCGTGTTGAAATAGATCGAGCTGATCAGTAAATTATGAGATAAAATGTTAAAATATACTTCTTCCAATATATTATGAATATATATACATGTACATGTATATATATATATTTTATATATATACATGTATATTATATATATATATATATATATATATATATATATATCTGTGTGTGTGTGTTTGTGTTCTTTAAGACTATCTGATGTCTTGCATTACCAATATTCTTGGTGACTGATATGAAGGAATGAAGAAAGAAAAGTAAAATGAATAAGAAAAAACGAAATATCGATTCTATCTATTAATATATAGTTTTATTTAGTTCTATTATCGTATTGAATCTATGTGGTAATCAAAATTCAGAGGATATAATTTAGCACAAGTCCAGCGGTACTATGATAACTGTGCGTCAAGTATCATAAGGTACTAAGTATTTGTATGTGTGGGCTACGTGCATTATTTAAATATGGCTAGAAGAGACGGGGCATAGGGCATTAAGAGCGTGCGCATCATAAAGGAAGTTAAGCAACATCAGGACCGGCTAGTTCCTGGATGGGGAAACACTATGGAAAACCTCAGCTAAAAGATTTTCCTTAAATTTGCGCCAATCGTAGTCCCAGATCTGTGACATTAATACCAAACAAATATTGAAAGTCTGTAAGTGAGGAAAAAATGATAAAACTACCAACGCATAGAATACGTAAAAGAAAATTTTTGAAACATGTGCGATATATAATGTGTATATGTGCTATGTGTATCATGTTTTATCACGCATTATAGTGAAATGATCAACTGTGATTATATCTATCACTTTTAACATGTTTAAACCATTAGGCAATTTAGACCATTTTCCGTATAACCGGTCCAGTGAATGTCCGAGATTTTACTCTTAGAACTACGCGGCTGGGATTCGAACCCACGAGGGTTTAATTCACCTCAGGATCTGTCATTTAAAACTTCATGACGTTACCCCCACGCTATTAAGACATACATGTATGCTAGACAAATGCAAGAGAATGCATCCGTAAACATTTTGCTCTCCCTCTAAACATCCTCGATTCGCCACTGCCTGCCTAGAACTCCAGCCGGAAATTACGATCTTGCTCAAGCTATTCCCAACCGTCAATTGAAGCGGGACCATTACCGCAAAGACTGCAAATTATCATCGTCTTACAACAACGTGCTTATTTTAGTGGATAACTAATTAGCCTTGTTATATAAACGTCACAGGTCAAAACTTCTGCTAAATTGATTTATATATATGCATGCAGAAGTTTTCTGTCACATGAACATTTAGGATTTTATTAGGATCTCAACAACAATATTACCACTACCATTGTCAACCGCAACAACAACAACAACAACAACAACAAAAATACACCATAGATATCATTATCACAATAAAAACAACAACACTAACGAGACAATTTACAGTAAGATAATTTACAGACATTATAATTTACAGATATTAAAGACAATTTACAGTAAGAGCTACAGCCAGGCATGACAACTATGAGTGCTATGAATCTAAAGCTAAACTGATGAGATACAAGTTGATTAATTAATTAACTGTGGTTTTACTATGCCTCATTCTGGGAACATTGCATTAGTTCAATCAATCAATGAATAAGAATTTAAGGTACGGTACCTCGACATAAGGCAATGTCAAGGACGTCTCTTGCAGAGTCTGCACAAATGGGCGTCAAAACACCACACGATAACGACTGAGTACACATAGACCACAAGAGAAAGCGAGATTGAAACAGCGCAAGCAAGTCAAATCTACGAGCGATATATCGATCTAGGAGCGATATAACGATAAAGGAGCGATACATAGATTCAGGAGCGATAGATCGATCTACGAGCGATAGATCGATCTAGGAGCGATAGATCGATACAGGAGCGATAGATCGATCTAGGAGCGATAGATCGATCCAGGAGCGATAGATCGATCTAGGAGCGATAGATCGATCTAGGAGCGATAGATCGATCTAGGAGCGATAGATCGATCCAGGAGCGACAGATCGATACAGGAGCGATATATATTCACGAGCGATATATAGATTCACGAGCGATAGATCGAACTACGAGCGATAGATCGATCCAGGATCGATAGATCGATCCGGGAACGATAGATCGATCCAGGAGCGATAGTTCGATCCAGGAACGATAGATCGATCCAATAACGATAGATCGATTCAGGAGCGATAGATCGATCTAGGAACGATAATCGATCGATCTAGGAGCGATAGATCGATCCAGGAGCGATAGATCGATCTAGGAGCGATATATAGATTTAGGAGCGGTAGATCGATCTAGGAGCGATAGATGGATCTAGGAGCGATAGATAGATGCAGGAGCGATAGATACATCTCGGAGCATTGTTTTATTAATCACTTGGTCTCTTTGACTCTTCGCTTCAAGCAGAACGACTGACTGTTTCCCCAGAGAGTGGAACACTTCATGCATTATGTAGAATCCCTCGCTAACTTAGACATAAGTTATGTGAGAAAACCATAGCTGCCATTTTATCAAACCTGTCATAACCCATCACCGGAACGGCTTTCGTTTAGGACCTTAATTCTCCTCAGCACATTTCTTTTGCAGATTGGTCTGGGTGAATTGATCTGTAGTGATGTGTGCTGTGGGGACGTCTCTGACATCATCCCTGGATGAGGAAACGG
This sequence comes from Enchytraeus crypticus, assembly GCA_905160935.1. Lineage (NCBI taxonomy): Eukaryota > Metazoa > Annelida > Clitellata > Enchytraeida > Enchytraeidae > Enchytraeus > Enchytraeus crypticus. The sequence goes on along the minus strand of CAJHZI010000247.1, from coordinate 1,315,878 downwards.
ACGTTAAACCGTTGTTATTATTATTACTAGTATTAACCCCAATAACAAGTCAAAGATATCAAGTAAGGCTGAACGGGGGGGGGGGGTGGGGGGCGGAACTTAAAAGCATCATTAGTGCCATGCAACATACGTCATACATGAATGACGTTATGCACCTATTAGCTTTAAAAAGTATCTTAAAATGCACGTTTTTCCCTCAATTATTAATTTATTTTAAATATATTTAATATTAATACTTATATTGAATTAATAGAATTTTTTATTACTATTAATATATATATCTAGCCTATATACATATATATATATATATATATATATATATATATATATATATATATACATGTGTATATATATATATCCGTATTGTGCTCGGGTTTGGTTGGACCACTGCAGAATTGACCAACCGCAAACAATCTGCTCCGTGTACGTCAGAGGCGACTAAAGCAGGAGCTTAGGATGGCAAGAGGGGACCCACCTCACCATGAAATATTTTCCCCCAGGATTAAATGGTAATTAATCCATTTAACTTAGGAAAGCAACGGGAAAATATCTCAGAAGCCATACTTTTTTCAAGCTATAGGCTAGATAAGGTGTGGAAAGGCATAGACTTTGTGAAGGCATTAACTTGTTGATCTAAGGAGTGCTCTTGGCCTATATGTTCATTCTTCACATCGTTCTATCCATAGTGTACAGTGTCATTGTGATTTTCGTGAAATTAAAATATCTATCTAAAAGCAGGATTGGTATTAGCGTTGTGAAGCAGATATAAACTTTCTCAAATCTATCGCAATGTGAAAGACAGATGAATACAGATAACATAGAGATTAATACTTTTTATTTTAAAAACATACTTTACAGCAATTTAACTGGTTCAAGAATATCAGTAGTACTTTCTTCTTCCTTCTCTCTCTCTCTCTCTCTCTCTCTCTCTCTCTACCTTTCTCTTTCACAATGTTGATTAGATAGTCACAATCAAACAGATCTAAGGTAAGCTCAATACAAGGGATAGATTCAAGTCGGAGGGAGAATAGAAAACTAGAGCAGTGTTATTGTTCCACTCTCTGGGGAAACAGTCAGTCGTTCTGCTTGAAGCGAAGAGTCAAAGAGACCAAGTGATTAATAAAACAATGCTCCGAGATGTATCTATCGCTCCTGCATCTATCTATCGCTCCTAGATCCATCTATCGCTCCTAGATCGATCTACCGCTCCTAAATCTATATATCGCTCCTAGATCGATCTATCGCTCCTGGATCGATCTATCGCTCCTAGATCGATCGATTATCGTTCCTAGATCGATCTATCGCTCCTGAATCGATCTATCGTTATTGGATCGATCTATCGTTCCTGGATCGAACTATCGCTCCTGGATCGATCTATCGTTCCCGGATCGATCTATCGCTCCTGGATCGATCTATCGCTCGTAGTTCGATCTATCGCTCGTGAATCTATATATCGCTCGTGAATATATATCGCTCCTGTATCGATCTGTCGCTCCTGGATCGATCTATCGCTCCTAGATCGATCTATCGCTCCTAGATCGATCTATCGCTCCTAGATCGATCTATCGCTCCTGGATCGATCTATCGCTCCTAGATCGATCTATCGCTCCTGTATCGATCTATCGCTCCTAGATCGATCTATCGCTCGTAGATCGATCTATCGCTCCTGAATCTATGTATCGCTCCTTTATCGTTATATCGCTCCTAGATCGATATATCGCTCGTAGATTTGACTTGCTTGCGCTGTTTCAATCTCGCTTTCTCTTGTGGTCTATGTGTACTCAGTCGTTATCGTGTGGTGTTTTGACGCCCATTTGTGCAGACTCTGCAAGAGACGTCCTTGACATTGCCTTATGTCGAGGTACCGTACCTTAAATTCTTATTCATTGATTGATTGAACTAATGCAATGTTCCCAGAATGAGGCATAGTAAAACCACAGTTAATTAATTAATCAACTTGTATCTCATCAGTTTAGCTTTAGATTCATAGCACTCATAGTTGTCATGCCTGGCTGTAGCTCTTACTGTAAATTGTCTTTAATATCTGTAAATTATAATGTCTGTAAATTATCTTACTGTAAATTGTCTCGTTAGTGTTGTTGTTTTTATTGTGATAATGATATCTATGGTGTATTTTTGTTGTTGTTGTTGTTGTTGTTGTTGCGGTTGACAATGGTAGTGGTAATATTGTTGTTGAGATCCTAATAAAATCCTAAATGTTCATGTGACAGAAAACTTCTGCATGCATATATATAAATCAATTTAGCAGAAGTTTTGACCTGTGACGTTTATATAACAAGGCTAATTAGTTATCCACTAAAATAAGCACGTTGTTGTAAGACGATGATAATTTGCAGTCTTTGCGGTAATGGTCCCGCTTCAATTGACGGTTGGGAATAGCTTGAGCAAGATCGTAATTTCCGGCTGGAGTTCTAGGCAGGCAGTGGCGAATCGAGGATGTTTAGAGGGAGAGCAAAATGTTTACGGATGCATTCTCTTGCATTTGTCTAGCATACATGTATGTCTTAATAGCGTGGGGGTAACGTCATGAAGTTTTAAATGACAGATCCTGAGGTGAATTAAACCCTCGTGGGTTCGAATCCCAGCCGCGTAGTTCTAAGAGTAAAATCTCGGACATTCACTGGACCGGTTATACGGAAAATGGTCTAAATTGCCTAATGGTTTAAACATGTTAAAAGTGATAGATATAATCACAGTTGATCATTTCACTATAATGCGTGATAAAACATGATACACATAGCACATATACACATTATATATCGCACATGTTTCAAAAATTTTCTTTTACGTATTCTATGCGTTGGTAGTTTTATCATTTTTTCCTCACTTACAGACTTTCAATATTTGTTTGGTATTAATGTCACAGATCTGGGACTACGATTGGCGCAAATTTAAGGAAAATCTTTTAGCTGAGGTTTTCCATAGTGTTTCCCCATCCAGGAACTAGCCGGTCCTGATGTTGCTTAACTTCCTTTATGATGCGCACGCTCTTAATGCCCTATGCCCCGTCTCTTCTAGCCATATTTAAATAATGCACGTAGCCCACACATACAAATACTTAGTACCTTATGATACTTGACGCACAGTTATCATAGTACCGCTGGACTTGTGCTAAATTATATCCTCTGAATTTTGATTACCACATAGATTCAATACGATAATAGAACTAAATAAAACTATATATTAATAGATAGAATCGATATTTCGTTTTTTCTTATTCATTTTACTTTTCTTTCTTCATTCCTTCATATCAGTCACCAAGAATATTGGTAATGCAAGACATCAGATAGTCTTAAAGAACACAAACACACACACACAGATATATATATATATATATATATATATATATATATAATATACATGTATATATATAAAATATATATATATACATGTACATGTATATATATTCATAATATATTGGAAGAAGTATATTTTAACATTTTATCTCATAATTTACTGATCAGCTCGATCTATTTCAACACGGTGACCTTTTGTTCCAGGCTTGGCTCTGTTAATCCTGCCCCGCATCCCTCGGAATGTGTCAAAACCGTTCATGTTTGTAGAGTGACAAAGAGATGCGCAGGATCACATAAAATATTCAGAGCATAAGGTTCGTCTTGAGTTGGAGACACTGTCACGGACTGGCACCGTTGTGGTCATGGCACGATTGTTGCCTGGCTTTCTAATTTTAATACACAGCTCCGTTGGGAGAGTGACGACTACTGATGGTGCATTTGCGCTGCTGTGACAACGTTGTATTTTCGATTCTGCTGAACGAATATTGTAATGTTGGTGAGTTTATAAAGTTCACACACATAATGTTGGTTAGTTACAAGAGTTAAAAAAAGCTACATGTTGGCCTACGATTAAACGCATACAATCGTTTTTTTATCTGTCCATTGATTTGACCTTTTTTGCGTAATAAATGATTTTCTACAACCCATAAATGACGCCAGTAATATAGGCTTCCATAAAAAGTAGCATAATGACATGACTATAATTTCAATTAATAAAATAAGTCCTTTTTATTACCAAACTGTTAATATAATGGCATACAAACATCTATTTATATAAATATTCACTGATCGACTATATAGTTTAATACAGTCTCACCTAATATTTTATCTGAACTGAAAGATTTATATATCTTACTAACTTTTGATTTTATTACCTGTATTGCTATTAGGCAAAATAAGAATAATTCAGTTAATTACTTTAGGCCTACATTTATAAATAGGCTGGAGCCAGTGGCGATGTCGGTAAGATATTAGACCGCGGATCAGTATGTGCAGGGTTCAAAGTCTAGGTTCGTCGGTCACTGACCTCGCTTTAGAATGAGGAAACTGACGTTGACGATAGCTTTAGCATTAGATTTTTTAGCTTTAATAAACATTTATGGTATAAATTGCGAATAGCGTTGAATTGCTATAGAAGCGATGTGATAGTGTTTGCCAAACGGTTGATTCTCACAAGATCCTGGCACACTCTAGAGGCATATACGCGGATCAAAGGCAGCATAAGTAGAGCACTTCTGCTGAAGATGAATTTCTAGAGTTTCCGTAGATGAGAAAATTGGGGAAGTGAGTTGTATGGAAATCCTATATTAGGTCTACTTGCTAACATGGCGTCATTAAATATGAATTATAAAGAGAGAGAAAAAGTAGGCGTACAACAGACAGACAGACATAATACTCAGACAGATAGAGATAATCTCAAAGGCAGACTTAAAAAGATAGTTTCCATTCACTTGTTGATGTAGACTAAAATGGATGTTTCTACTACTGCTATAAAACAGCTCCGTCAAGTTAGCTCCGCAACTTCTCCAAGTAAATCTAATTAATACGCCGGAAATTAGAGCTCAATTAGTGCTAATTTTTGCTGTGAGCCCCTCAATTAGGGCTCACTCCGTTTGGTACTTTTAGCATACCAAAGTTTTGCAGAGCCAACTTGACGCTGGCTCCGCAACTTTCACATTTGAATTAGAAACTATGCTAAAAATTAGAGCTCAATTAGTGCTAATTTTTTCTGTAAGTCCCACAATTAGAGCTCGCTCCGTTTGATACTTATCGGCTACTAAATTTGGAGCCAGCGTCAAGTTGCTCCGCAATATTCTCGTATAACTTAGAAGCTATAAGCCTATATAAAATTAGAGCTCAATTAGTGCTCATTTTTGATGCAACTCTCATAATTAGTGCTCGCTACTTATACTTATGTTCGATACTTATAGCGTACCGGAACTTTGTGGTAAATTTTTTGGGCCAGCGTCAAGTTGGCTCCGCAGCATTCTCTTTTTAACTTAAAAACTGTATACAAAATTAGAGCCAGTTAGTCCTCATTTTTGCTGCAACTCTCATAAGTTCGCTCCGAATAAACGAACAGGCCTAAATAATGCATCTTTAAGTAGGGGGTTGAAGCTATTAGGCCCACTAAATAAATTGAACTGACTTTGAACTATTGGTTTCACTACTTAGTTCTTTGTAGATCTACTGGTGTTAAAGTTAGTTATTTGCGAAAAATTATCATTAGGATAAATTTGTGGCAGAAAATGTAGTAAAAGCTTTGTAATTAAAACCAAGTATTATTGAAAGATTTCAGCTAAGTATTTGCCATTTATTGCTGTTAGAAAGGTGGTATTATAGATCTATACAGTATGTTTAATAACAGCACGCTATCAAAGATTGCTATAAAGCACTGCTATTAGAAGAACATTATTATACAATTATTAGCAAATGTATTTCTTACCTTTTCGTAAAAACTGCTAAAGGCAAACATTGTAAATTCGCCATCGATCAATAGACCAAAAATGAAGCTAGCTGAATATCTGGACTCACGTGAAATTGATGGCTATACGGTTGAATTGTCTGATCACGTGGATTTGATGGACAATGATAAATGGATGTTGCGCATTGTCCGCAATCATCTGTTTCTACAGATAGGTCACACTGCGGCGTCACTCAAATCTTGCTGTCCAATGTGATTGACTCCTTGAAGATAATTTTATGCGTCGCTTTTAGTCGATTGGAGTAGGTGTCTAATTTATCAACACTACGGCTATTTTCTCCCCAGAATATTGGCAGCTCCAAGGAACAGTATAGGACTTAGCAATTCTAACTTCCGCTGATTGTATATCAGACACTACTTAAGATATAATAAGTGTAAATGACGCCAATGGTAGCAATTATTATACACGATTAATCTATTTCTAATAAGAGTTTACATGCATGTACATGATTTAGCTATTTGTAATTAGCATTTAAATACATGTACAAGATTAATATTTCAAACTACTCAATCTGTGTGCTCGCGAATCAGTATGTGCGGGGTTCAAATCATGGGATCTCCCGTCACTAATAGCGCTTTCGGTTGAGTAGTATTCGATATTAACCCAGTATTCGATGAAACCCTACGGCAATGCCTTGCTTCAAGTTGCTTGTCTGTAGGCCCAATAGTAATAAGAATAATAAAAAAGATACATTATAGTGAAACGATCAACTACGTTGAATCTATAACATTAAATACCACATGTTAAATTCGATAGGCAATTTATTCCATTTTCCGTGTAACGAGCCAAGTGAATGTTCGAGATTTTACTCTCTGATCAGCGTGGCCGGGTTTCGAACCCATAAGACTTCAATTCACCTCAGGATCTGTCATTTAAAGCTTCAAGACGTTATCTATACATCTAACAACTACGCCATTGAGACATTATATACTCAACATTAAACAAATAATAATAAAGTAATAAAAATAATAAAGTAATAAAAAAAATAAAGTATTAAAAAATAATAATAAAGTAATAATTACTAATAAAGTATATGAAAACTAACACATACAGGATTCGCCACTAACGGTGAACTGGAGTATTTAATTGTCAGCAAGTTTTTCGCAGGACTTGAATGACTAAACAGGCTCTCGCATTTGTCATATTCTTCAGCAAAGTTCACCCCCACCTCTATTTCCACCTCCAGTCCACCCCCACCTTTATTTCCACCTCTACTCCACCCCCACCTCTATTTTCACCTCTAGTCCACCCCCACCTTTAGTTCCATACTGCTGCCCCGAATCTCTCCTATGCAGACTCTTGCTATCTTTAATTTAGATCTGATTTTGCCTTCGGGATCCGGAAGCGAACGTTGAATCTTTATTGATTGTTTCATCCGCTGCCTTGCAACATTTCCTCAAATTTATTTTTCCTTTCTTTTATTTTATTTCTAGTTCGTCGTTCCCCTGTCATGCTATTTCTCTCTCTCTCTCTCTCTCTCTCTCTCTCTCTCTCTATCCCTTGTGTCTAGTTTTCTATTTTCTCATTACGTTCTCGATATTTCTATGATTCTCCTAAGAATATAATGGCTTCTTAACTTCTCAAAAACTCTTTTTAAAGTTATTAGCAATATTACTGTAAAAGTATTTATAGAAAAAGGTTGCTAGCTAAAGCTCGTCATACCATGTTATCACAATGCTAAAGACAGGCATTATAAATTAATTTATGTGCTCATATGTATTTTCTTGGATGTTAAAACCTGGCTTCGTCTCAAAATCATAAACAAATCAATAAAGCTTAGGTTAACGTTGATAGTTTAACGTCGGTTTCCGCATACAAGTGTATTATCACTATCACAGACCTTCAATCTCTTCCTTGTCAGGTTAGCATGCTATAACTTGATAGCATGCTCCCACATGGGAGCATGTTATTAGTTGATAGCATGCTATGACTTTATAGCATGCTATCATGTGGTAGCATGTCATCATATCACTTGGTAGCATTCTAACACGGCCGCTGGTAAGTACATTTTGTTAGCATTCTACATTGTACCGATTTTACTATATATATATATATATATATATATATATATATATATATATATACATACACATGTATATATATATATATATATATATATATTTATATATACATGTATACAGTATATATATACATGTATATATGTATATATATGTATATATATACATATATATATACATATATGCATGTATATATATATATACATGTATATTATATATATATATATATACAAATATAGATATATATATATATAAAATGTCTACATATATAATCTCTCTCTCTCTCTCTCTCTCTCTCTCTCTATATATATATATATATATACATGTATATATATATATATATATATATATATATATATATATATATATATATATATACATAGGCTAAATATAACAAATGATTATATTAATGTATGCTAGTTATAATTAGCAGAATCCGCCGAAAAGCACAAATGCACACACACACACACCGATACATCAACAAACGGACAAACAGACGAACAAGCAAGCAGTCAAGCGAAGAAACGGACAGGGTCAGGCGTCCTCTAGGGGTCAAGGTCACTGGACTGCTTGACCACAGTGACGGTCAGATAAATGAGCGTCGCATGAAGAGAATTCTGCTCTGATTATTCTTTATCTCCCAGCTCATGTATTTCTCACCCTGTCTCCGTCCGTCTAACCTCTCCCTCTATCTCTGTCTCATTTGCTTTCTCTGACTCAATGATCACTCTCTCCCTCGCTCTCTCTCACTCACCGATCACTCTCTCTCTCTCACCGATCACTCTCTCTCACTCTCTCTCTTAACGATCACTCTCTCTCTCTCTCTCTCACTATCTCTCGCACTCTCTTTCCCCTCTCTCTGTATCACCCTCACTCTCACTCACCGATCACTCTCTCTCACTTACGCACTCACTCTGTCTCTCTAGCTCTATCTTTCTCGCTCTCTCTCACTCACCGATCACTCTGTATCATCCACTCACTCTCTTTCTCTCTCACTCTCTTTCTCTCGCTCTATTTCTGTCTCTCTCGCTCTCTCTCACTCACTCTCTCTCACACTCTCTCTCCCCTTTCTCTCTCTCTCCCTCTCTCTCTGTCTCTCTCTCTTTCTCTCTCTCTCTCTCTCTCTCTCTCTCGCTCTCTCTCGTATGTCGCTCCTCTGTCGTCTGTCTCTCTCTCGATTTCTTCAAGTCTGCGTTCATTTGGGCGAGGAGAACAACCCGAACCTGTCACGAGCATTTTCTGATTTATAAGCTAACTGCGCAGCTGTTCATAGCTTGGAAATCTAACTGCGCAGCTGTTCATAGCATGGCAATATAACTGCGCAGCTGTTCATAGCTTGTTCATAGCTGTTCATAGCTGTTCATAGCTGTTCATAGCTGTTCATAGCTGTTCATAGCTGTTCATAGCTGTTCATAGCTGTTCATAGCTGTTCATAGCTGTTCATAGCTTGCCAATCTAACTGCGCAGCTGTTCATAGCTTGGCAATCTAACTGCGCATCTGTTCATAGCTTGGCAATCTAACTGTGCTGCTGCTCATTGCTTAACTACACAGCTGTTCATAGCGTGACTGCGCAGCTGTTGATAGAGTACCAGCTGCCAACAGTTACTTATGCTAAAAGCAATTATACTTATAACGCTAACAGCTGAAGACATTCTACATGAACCGTGTAATATGTTTACTGGCTCTAATTTCTTTCAAAACCCAAATTTCATTCTTGTTTACTTATTGTTTAAATGATACTTTTAATACTTAATCAGTTTTTACTAATTCAGTCTTAACAAATTCAGTGGGCTTTTATTATATTGCATCTTGGTCGTCGTTCTCAGCAGAATCATTAGATAGGTGTCGGATCTATTAAAACAATGTGTCAATAATTTTAACTGCAGATGGTTCAACAGTTTAACTGCAGCTCTGTTGAAAATTTTATCAAGTTTCGATACTGTTCTTCTCATTTGCGTACTAAGTTCAGATTTATGTAAACTGAAAATATTAATCAGTTATTTAAGTGTTTTTGTGAGTATAACTCTCGCTAGTTTCTTGTATCTTGTATGGCCTCAGTTGAACATTTTATTTTGTGATTACATTTCCTTCCGCTACCCTCTTAAATTTCTTTGTTGGTTTGTATGTGTGTGTATTTGTGTATGTGTGGTGTGTGTTTGTGTGAAGTATGAGGTTGCTGTGCTTGAGTTAGACTGATAAATAGAGCTAAGATAAAATAAATAAATAGTAGTTGCTTTAATTGTATCCTAACTTTTATAGTACTCAAAACCTGCAATAGCTATAGGCAACTACATTTGTTAAAATCTGTAGCTGACAACAGTGTTTGTACTCACTCTGAACTATTGTAAAGGTTGTTTGTAGCAAAACACTGAATTAAATAGTAAACTGCAGTAGGGCTTCTGCTTCACCCGCCTTCACCCGCCACTGCAGAAGCATTTGTACAATATCAACCATTAGCATGCAGTTCAATGCTAAATTCTTACTTTGTATTATTTCGTAATTAATATAATTAGCTATTACTAGTTTTTCTTTTAAAATCTTAAACTGAATAAAATATGAAACAGAACCACATAAACCCAGGATAGTTGTAAAAGTAAAAGATACAATTTATCTCTGCGTTGTTTTATTTCTTTGTTTTATCGCATTGTTTTCGGGTTCGTGTTACGTGAAGTTTCTTGTTATTTTCGTTTCGTACTCTATATCTATATCTCTCAGGCCTCATGTCGTTGAACAAGATTCACATTCACTTTGCATTGTATACTTTATGTTGTGTACTTTTATGTACCATCATACTTTTCCATGAAAAGAGGATGCGTACAGTTTGACAGTCATATGAAATTCAAAAAGAAAATAATACATAATAGTATTATTCTTTACAAGACAATTCAGAGTATAAATCAAATCTTAAAGCATTAAGCAGTGGCAAAATAAATACCATTGAATGTTTCTTAAGAAAGAGTGTGAGAGCGAGAAAGAAAGACTGATATCTTGAAGTTCAACATCATTTACATTACGCCTTAAAGTTCTCTACCTGTAACTAGAATATTATCCCTGTAGCTGCAGCTGAAGCTGAAGATGCTGCTGCAGCTGCTGTCGCTGCTGCTGTATCTTTGCTGTGTAAGAAGACCGTACTGCTGTGAAGCTGTTGCTGCAGCTTAGACGACAGTCTTTAGCTGCGCAAGGAGCTCGGGCTGTGAGGGACAGAACGGCAGCATTGCGTGAACTGAATTAATCAGCTTTACGAAGGTCTGCCCGAGTGTGATTGTGTGCTGCTGTGCAAGAGGTCTTACTTCACGGCGAAATTGTCTTCCAGCAAAAACCTTAACGGAAACCGCTACGATGCTATTAAAGCTGCTAAAGCTAATGTTAACGTCAGTTTCCTCACTCGAAAGCAATGTCAGTAACGGGAGAGCCCAGGATTTAACCCCGCACATACTGATCCGCGGTCGAGTATCTTACCGACACCAGCCGTGGCGATGTCGGTAAGATATTCGAGAGGTGTTTTACACACAACCGCATTCAATTGAAATTTTATATTGCAAGGCAAGATAGAAAGATTTCTATTCTATTATTTTTATTCTGAACTGAAATTTCGATTTATTACATTAACGCGGAGATGGATATAGAAAATAATTTAAGGATTATGGGGATTAAGTTTCTGTAAAGAGAGACTGAAGGATGAATAAAACTGAAAGGAGTTGAAGAATATTAAGCCCATAAGAATGTGACATGTTTATTCTGCTTGGACATTATATAACATACCAATCGAAATCTGCAAGTGTCGTAAAAGGCGACAGAAAAAAATCTGAGGAAAGCAAAGGGAAACCAACTCTGATATCATATTTTTCCCTTGCAACATACTACTTGCTATTAATGTAAATATTTTATTACCGTAATATTCTGTGTATTACACTAAATAACTCCACTGTTCTACTACTGCGCAATCTCTTCCACTAATGACAATTAAATAAAAAGAAGATCCACTCTGAAAGATCTATTACCACATTTCTATGATTTGCCGAAAAATGGCTTCTGAAATAGTATTGCATGATCTTTCTCGATATATACCTTAGCTGGTTCTTCACAACACGTGCAGCTTAATTAAGTACTGCTCAGTAAACATTATCACATAGAATCGAGAGAAGTTTTCAATGATGAAATTTACTGACCTAATAAATACAAGATAATCCTAATATGTTTTCTCATTTGAGTCTAAAATAATGCAGTGACTTCCCATACACATGTACATACACGTATATATATATATATATATATATATATATATATATGTATATGTTATATATATATATGTTATATATATATATATATATAGTACCAAACAGTCTCAAATTCCAAAATCCAAAATCAGTCCAAAGATTTAAATTTATATATATATTATATATATATATATATATATATATATATATATATATATATATATACATAGGCCTATGCATGGGCCTACATATTTGTATTGTATATATATATATATGTATATATATTGTGTTCTGCCAAGTGGTAGGTCCAAGGCATTTATTTCTATTTATAGTGCTTGTCAAGCTTCATATAACTCACTCCAACTCCATCGATTAACAATCCAAATCTTAATGTAGCCTACATCATAACTTTAGGTAAATATGGCTTATGATTTGGTTTTCCTTTTGCTTTCCTCTGTTCTTGCTCAGGTTCCTCTTTTAAAATGTGCGGTTCATAGTTATAATATTGTTGAGTGGTCTGGAAACATCGCGGAGTTACAATACCAACTGAAAACTGTTCATTAGTATACATGTAGACCGCAGCTAACTAATTCTCTAATTAATAACAATTAATTAAAATGATGATAAAAATAAAAATAATTATTATTATCACTTAATAATAATTATAATAATAATAATTATTATTATTAAATGATAATAATAATTTATTAAAATTAAATTCATTAAAATTTATTAAATTAATTCATAAAAATAAATGATAATTAATAATTGTCTCCACTAAGGCACTCTCAACTTTAATCATTGCAAGAATATTACTCTTTATGCCTTGACCAGTGACTAGGTGGGTTAATTTACACCTCTAGCTGTTTGAACGTTTCTGCGAATCACTTGTGAATCACGAAGTAAGTGGGTTGTTGTCTTGGTGTTCAACAGCGGATCAGTCGGTGCAGTGTTCAGATCCAGTGCTCTATCAGTTACTGACACACTCTCGAGACAGGAAATTGCCATGACGCTAAACTTGACTTCCTTTGTCTTTAAGTTCTATCAAATAACTAGGACAAGTAGTTGTAATAAGTTTAGATGCATCTATACTTACTCTGCATTTCACTCCATAAATTAAATTAATTTCTCAAAAGTTCCCTTTTGTTCTTATTTCATGGAAATCTGTTGGGCTTTGGTTGAGCAAGGAATACATTTGCTGCAGATAATTTTTCGATGAACTAAACACTATGTTCCCGTCACGGCTACACACTGATACGACATGCGCTGGTCATTGATATACAGTTTGACCATTTAGCAAAACATCTCGGCATGTAAGTCAAGTAGATATGGGCTTTTACTGTAGAATTGTTAATTCAAGCTACAAACTATTCAAGCGCAGTATTGTTTCACTGTAGTTAAATTAAGAAAAAAACCCTTATAATACTTTCTTAGAAACGTCATCGGCTTTAATTTTACTGCAGTGAAATTAAAGCTGATGACGTTTCTAAGAAAGTATTATATGGGATGTTTGACCTTTTAGTGAACTAAATGTTATTTCATAGGTAAAGCACAGTTGACTATTGAACTCTCTGTTATAAGCGAAAAAATTGTATACTATATTACTTGATGTACCTATTTTAATTTTAATTTGTTAATCTAGATTTCAATACTTCCTTTTATTTAATGTGATATTTCATTAACTAAACGATCTTTACTGAATCTTAGTGAATAGAAACGTATGGAGAAATTATGCGAAATTACACTGAAACTTCAATATAAACGAAATGCTTAAATTAGGTCTAGAAAAAGTTAAATTTTTTAAATGACAAAAATAACTTAATTAAAATATATTTTCTTTGCTCCTACTGGAGCCATTACATCGCCATTGGCTGGAGCCAATGTAAGATATTTGACAGCGGATCAGTGGGTGCGGGGTTCAAATCCTGGGGCTCGCCCGTCACTGACATCAATTTCGAGTGAGGAAACTGGCGTTAACATTAATTTTTTTATTTTTGTACGCAAAATCTCTCAAAATTTCGAACACTCCTAATAAGAAAATTAGTAGATAACCTTTCAATCTTATAAGCTTAGCTAGATCTTTCTGGAACTATTTGCTTCCACTTTATCATCCATTTCTTTTGGTTTCACTGGATTCGGCAACCTCTTCAAAAAATCTTTCCACATTCTTATAGTAAATATGTCCCGCAATAAATTACGGTCCAGCTGAATTTCGAAGCGGTGGCCTCCTACTTCACAGTCAGGCTTTCTAACCATTGGGCAATATAACTGGTACTGCCATTGGATTAATGGACCGGAATCACTTAGAATCTTACTTTCTCTTCAGTATAATTTATTTACCTGAATATGCTCAATGAAATTATTTTTAGTACAGTCAGCAGCAACGTGTCTTATGTCGTGACGAGGAAATAGACGGCAAGCGGGTCTTATTCTTGGTAGTACTTCAGTGTTCAAGGCTCTAATAATAGACTATATACTAATTAGAATAAAAAGATTTGATAATAAACAAATAAAAGATGTCGAGGTATCTGAAATAAATCATTGGCAATCGGGAGTACCTTTTAGCCAAAATGCCATGAAAAGTTCGCTATTGAGAATATGCTGTTTTTGATTCTACGATTCTTAAATTTCTACTCAGAATGGGAAAGCCCTCGCCTAAATGCTAAATACTTGTGCTAATTAATCTATAGATCTAATAATTTAAAATTATCTACAATAATATAATGATGTTTAATAATATTTGTGTAGTAATCTAAAGCAGTATGATAGAAACCCATTAGTAAGACTTAATCGTTTGATATGCGAGTGAAGCAGTGCCAAGCAAAGTTTACACTGCGCTTCAAATTCTCTACATTTCTGTTTAACCGCGCTGGTCGCGATTAGACTACAAGTCAAAATTAATATCCTTTTGGAGTAGACTAATCAGGATACCAAGCGAATCATCAATAAGGTAATATATTACTTATTTAAAAATATATTATATTATTCCTTATTCTATCAATTAATTCATCGAACGTCGAACAGGAGCTTTTCTTTGAAAAAATATACGAAGTTATGTCGCAGGAAGAGTAATGCTTGAAGTAAAAAGCTGCTATAATAATCATAGCTAATGGTTAAAACTGAATTGATTGAAATCCGGTCTCAGAAATAGCAGAGTGCAGAATTCAATCTTTCCATCTCTAATTTGGAGCTGAGAACTTTAATCGTCGTGTAATTAGATTGAGTTAATGAGAAACATTACCGTGTAAGCTATTGCAGGCAGTTCTACCAACTCTTCTTCGGTGAGCTGCCAAGTATCAGGTTCAAGGTACATATTCATACTCAAAGTCTGTTTTCTCGCTCCATAAGAGCACTCCTTAGATCAACAAGTTAATCCCTTCGCAAAGTCTATGCTTTATCCATACCATATGTAGCCTATATCCTGGGAAAAGTATGGTTTCTGAGATGGTTTCCCGTTGCTTTCCTCAGTTAGATGAATTAATTGCCATTAAATCTTGGGGGAAAATATTTCATGGTGAGATGGGTCCCCACTAGCCATCCTCAGCTCCTGCCTTAGTAGCCTCTTACGTACACACCGCAGATTGTTTGCGGTTGCCCTATTCTGCAGTGGTCCAAACACATCCGAGCACAACACGGGGAACTATTGCCCCTTATTGTCCTAAATTGCAATTGCAATCTCCACTCAGTACAGAAACTTTATGAGACTCTAAACAGTTGGAAGTATTTCATTTGCGTCGAAATATATTTGTATCAGCACACCTGGGATCAAATTCAGCTCGTTCTGGCTGAAATGAATGTACTTTAGAACTTATTACTTGTCTCTCCCTCATCTATCTGTATCTATCTCCCTAGTGCGGATAGTTAAGTCCTGATAGGGAAGTCCGGATAGAAAATTCTGCATAGAAAAGTTCCAAAATGAAATTTTCTATGTTAATGGCTGGAGCCAGTGGCGGAGTCGGTAAAGACACTCGACCGCGGATCAGTATGTGCGGGGTTCAAACCCTGGGCTCATCCATCACATACATCGCTTTAGAGTGAGGAAACTTAGGTTAACTTTAGCTTTAGCTTTTTTTAGCTTTTTTAAATCTTTAAAAAGCGTATCTCACAAATATCCCAAATGTCATCCCTAAATTTATGCGCGTTCAATTTTGCAAGTTTTACGCGTTAGAATCGAGTATATTCCTTTCATTGTAATAGTAATTAGGCCCATACATGTAGAAGAGAATGAACGTATCTCTTCCATTCTGCTTCATTTCGCTAATTTACCAAAATTATTAAAAACGACGAGAACTTTGTAAACGAAAATGACCATGTTAATGTCTGACGAGCGTTGCTAACCTCCCGCCTGCTTAACTTTGATTTAGAAAGGCACCGGAAGCGCTATTGCGATAGCAAGAGTAAAACAATTACTACAGACATTTATTGGATTCAATCAGATTTGCAGTGGGGCTGAATCGATATATGGTCCTGGATGTTATATTTACTGGATATTGGAACTATCCCAATGCTATGCTTACATGTGGGTAGCTTAAAGTGCATTATATAGTTGATTAGGAAAACACGCTGGAATGACTTATATAAATAAATAAATATATATATATATATATATACTGTATATATATATATATATATATATATATATATATATATATATATATATATATATACAGTATAGTTTAATTCAGGCATGACAGCCGATAGAATACGCACACAAACGTTATGAATGAATTTATCGTAACCAATACTGAGTCTTAGGTTTGAAACTCGCCATATTTCACCATATTTTAGCCCCTAAGCACTTTCAACAAATGTAACAGGGCGAGTAATTTAGAACCAGGGTTACTAACCTGGACTTCATAACTAATACTCCATACTCCATTCATCAGGTCTGCGTACCTTCGCTGCTTTGTTCTTTATCAATCAAGTAATATGAGACTTCTATTTCATTTATCATACCGTCAGTTCTATACAAGAGGCTCTACATAAAGAGCTATTATATGACGAGCTACATAAACAAGACGTTTGCTTATGTCGTTTGGGATATAAAATGACTACCACCAAGTTGCTTCTCAAAGAATAGCAAATGGATTTGAGTCGCTGTCAATGGGACTGGAAACTGGAAATTACAGTGCGATATTTTCCTTAGATAATCCTTTCCATCTTCCCCAAGATTTGAAAAACGGGAGCAAAGCCTTAGGCAGAATTACCGAACGCTTTAACGATTGAGCCACGGATGTGAGAAATGTGTCCAGTTTGACTGCAAATATGGTCGAGTTAACAGTTAATGATGGTAACAGTTAATTAGAACTCCAAGAGACGATTGAATGTTGACCGGAGAGTTAGGAAAACAATCGGAATCAATCCCATTCCCGTTGGACTTCTGAATCAGTTCAGTGGAATTAGAGTTCAAGTGAGTGTGAATCACTGAAACAAGAATACGATAAAGAGAGAGAGAGAGAGAGAGAGAGAGCGAGAGAGCGAGAGAGCGAGAGAGAGAGAGAGAGAAGGAAATGAGAAAGAAAGACAGAAAAGAAACAAAGAAGAAATAAATATAGAAATAATTATATAAAAATAAATAAGTAAATAAATATAAAGAAAGAAAAAGTAGTGAATGTGTAAATGAATAGATAAATGAGAAAAGATAGAAAACAAGTGATAGAAGTGATAGAAGTACTGGTAGGAAGAGAGTTGGAGGAAGACTGAGCCTTGAGATGGTAAATAATATGATAATGCATTCATATGCGGATATATTCGAGGAGTTACGTGTTGAGGACCTGCCACTAGGCAATACAATGAGATAGAGAGGTATAATACAGTTTACAAATGAAATCTTAGCGTAAAAGTAGAATAAAATGTTAAATTTATGTTTACTTATAAAAGTAACAGATTTGTTGGGATGATTCAAACCCGTCGTCTCCGTTTCAAGCAAGCTTATTAGAAACTCGTTCAATCAAACTGTAGAATCAAAGGACATTTGCCTAAGATGATTTTGTAAAAATATTATTAACTTATGGACGTGAATAGATTACGTTTGCGTATAATTTGAACAAAACTTGCTCGCTAATGGATATATTGTTCAAGATTGTGCTTGCTATAATAGTAACTGCTGTTGTACAATGCGACGTCTATTAGTGCAGGGCTGCACGTCTAGCGGCTACAATGCAAGATTAGAATATCCAATCTATTAATTTGCCTACTAGCTCTATATATATATATATAGTAATATATCTCTCACTCTCTCCATTTCTATCTCAATGGCTATCTATATCTCCATATATTCATCTCTCTCTGCATTTTGATTCTTCTATATTATGTTTATGACATTTAATTTAATTGATATTACGGCTGCGTTTGATCCATTCGGTAGACATTAGAGTAAAAACAATGGCCAATTTTTATATACTAAATTCCAATCTAATCAAACCAGAATGCCTTTAATATAACCCCAATTCCATTTTAATTGAACCCTAACCATACCCCTTACCCTATTCCAAACCCTAAACCTAAATTTAACCTTTAGTACTGAAAAGGTTAAATATGTGTCAACAAAAGTAAATAAATAATATGGCGACAATAAGGCCGTTGCTTATGATCTAATGTTTGCCGATCTATTCCAGCTGGAGTCAGGAACAAGTTGTAACTCGACTCAAAGAGTCATTTTGTGTTCGTCTTCGCCTCTGACAACGACTTGAAACAATAAAGGTTCCGCCTGTTAATCAATAGCATAATTTTCCTACAGCGTGCAGTGTTCGTATGACACGCTGCACAAGTTCTTATTCGTGTCAGTTGGTGACAGTGACCACTGCTTGGAAAACCAGGGATTTTAAATCGATAGCGGAAACGTCTGCTGGGTGATATTGTCTGAAGTTTGTTGTTATTCTGTCATCTTTTTTGTGGAGTTTTAATTACTATCCGAATTCGGCTAGATTCTCTACTTCATCTGAGCGTCTATTGGTATTCTTTTAATTCGTGTGGCTGTATATTTAGTAGATAAAAAGATATATTTTTATACTCGATGGTCATGAAAAATACGAAGGTTTGAACTTGGAACCAAAGGCTTCACATTTGTTATGTTTAAATCACCGAACAGTTTCGCTAGAAAAATTAAATGCCAAGCATTCGATTCTGTCGTTCTAATAACGGATAAAACTCAGGGTCATGCGAGCTCTTCTTAAAAATATACATGGTAACTTTGTAATATTAATATTAAAGTTGAAATTGAAAAAGCTACTATATTCCTAGTTGTCATGAATTCTTACATTAAAGCGATCAGTATAAATCGAGCTTCAAACATGACGGAAAATAGTTATTCCAGAATAAATAAAACCTGCTTGTATAAACAAACGACGGACGAGAAAAATCCAAGAAGGAATAATAACGAAAGTTCTGGAAGTAAATACTATCGTTGCATGCGTTCACAACACTGCACCGGCTGTTCTACCACATCAAAGGGTTGCGTGGAGTCAACAATGTGAGATGTAGAGACACTGGAGTTCATTTGGTTATAAATAAATTTATTAAAATGAAGTAGATCAGAGAGAAGGAAGACATAATGGACTTGTGCGATAGGAAAATTGAACAAAAGAAAGCAAGCGATTTAGAAAATTATCTTCAATGCCGCCAATGGCATTTAACTAACGCTCGGTTTTACTTTTTATGCAGGTGTGCCATAGCTACAACAAATATCTATAGCATACTATGCGCTAAAAGCAATACCACTTGGTTGTCTTGCTAGTTTGAAGGTGTCAGTATTTCTTCGGAAGAGATTTCTTTTTTACTTCCAAGAAATTTGTAATTGAGAATTATTTTGAAAGTTAACAGATCATTTTATACTAATTCTATGAACCAGAGGAAACCAATGAATATTATTTAAGCAAGGAACTAGAGGTGGCTGAAGCCTTGAAGACAGATAACACGTGCTAGAGAATTCTGACTTTCGTAATTGAGATACGAAAGAGGTTCCCATTGACAATTCAATTCTATGCAACTCAGATGCTTACTGGGGAACGACAATATATGTATAGATTGTTTAGGGGCGGGAAAATTTCACCGCCCCAGAGTTAGCGGAGTGTTTGAGCATAAATCTATGCGCTCCTTACTCTTAGTCAGGTATGCTCTTTTAAACCACTCATTCAAGAACATGTGTCGTCGTCGTCGTCGTCGTCATCATCATCATCATCTCTTTGTTCCCAGTTAATCTAGGGTCGGCATACGAATAGACCTTCTTCACACACACCCCCTCCCCCGTCCCATACCACATCATCCCTCAATCCCCTTTAATCTTTTTCATTCATTTTGGAAAATTATATAGCAAATTATGGAGTCTAGGCACTCACCAACCGAATGCCCTTTCTGACATTGGTTTAGATTTTAGTGTTTTAGTTGCCTTCTACGACAATTGCTGCTATCGGTTGTTCTATTACTCAAACAACCCGAACACAACACGGGGACACCCATCATGATTGATCTGCAACATTATCATATAATTTCCGGGCCAAAGAACTGCTATATTTGTACCGCTGAAAATGGTGAAAATAAGCTACTCAGCTCATCTAAAATCTCTCTCCCTATCTCTCTTTCACTCTTCCTCTCCCCCCCCCTCTCTCTCTCACTCTCTCACTCACTCTCTCTCTTTCTCTCTCTCTCTCTCTCTCTCTTAATTGTTCTGCGCTTAGCTCTAGCAACAGATCTGACTGGAACAACTAGGAATGTTATTAGACATAACAGACCATTACTGTAATTAGGCAATCCCTCAAGCCTTCCTTCGCCAATGTTGCTAGACAACATTTCGCAGGATTCGAAGCTTTTCTCCGACATTGTTTGTTCCTGTGAAGAAAGATCATTCTGTCTTATCATAATCTCAAACAAATTGATGAGGACATACATTCATCTCTATAACGTAATAAGGTTCTGTCTAATAGCAGGTCCATGGCAAATAAATTTGCGTTGTTTCTATTTATCAGTCACGATGCAGATTAATTATTCAAACCAGGTATAAACACTCCATACGGGCCACTGATGAATGTTTTTGATAGATGAACAATAATATCCTGTGAAAGTTTGTAATGCTATAGTAGTTTTAGAGCGTTTTTCAGGAAAACAGCGTAATTACTTCTGTTTGAATATGATTAACTTCTGTTAGAATGTTTTCTCTCTCTCCCTATCTATCCCAAACTCAGGATCTAAGTTGAGTTAAAGGCTAAAGCTTAGCCAAGTTGAGTCGGTTTCCCGCTCGATAGCAAGTCAGTTGCGGGGAGAGCGCTGGATTTGAACCCTGCAAGTACTGATCCGCTGTCGAACAATTTTCCAATATACCTAATAAGAAACAATTTGCCTCTGAGCAAACAATATGCTATTTGTTCGGCAAATAACATATGCAAGATGCATATGCATATACATATCTATGGATAAATATATCATATGTATATATATAATATATACATACATATATATATATATATATACATGGGCCGAACCCGTGGATTAATGGCAAGTTATTCGACGGCGGACCAGTAGGTCAAGGTTCAAATCCAGTGTCCTCTGCGTCGTTGACATGCAATTCCAACAGGAAACTGATATTTTCTTGGTCTTAGCTATATATTGTATATATATATATATATATATATATATATATATATATATATATATATATACTATATATATACATTTTACATTTTATATATGCAATATACATGTATATATATATACACACACTATATATATATATATATATATATATATATATATATGTATATATATATATATATATATATACATAGAGAGAGAGAGAGAGAGAGAGAGAGACGATTGCACTTCCTATGATGCTGATGTAGATGTAGCAGTTGAAACAGGTACGTAAAGGCCCCTTGTCCATAGCAAATGAATAAATTATTTATCTCTAACCGTCTCAGTGTTTCCTCTCTATGAAGCAATAAAGAAGGTACGGAATGTAGCATCAGTTAGTCAAACCATTCTTAGTCTTGGACTTCCGCCATTTTGAAGATATTTTAATCTACTCTATTTCCCACACATAACAGAACATCGGACACAAAAGCGGTTGAAGATAATTAATTAAAGTAACAAAGTTATTAATTTAGCATTTTGTTATTGTTGTTAGAGGTTAAAACTGGCAATACTCTTGTTGTTGCTGTGTTTTGTA
The DNA here is from genome assembly GCA_905160935.1 of Enchytraeus crypticus. NCBI lineage: Eukaryota > Metazoa > Annelida > Clitellata > Enchytraeida > Enchytraeidae > Enchytraeus > Enchytraeus crypticus. The sequence continues at coordinate 1,293,680 of CAJHZI010000247.1, read as the reverse complement.
TTATTTAGGACCACAACTCACGCTCGCTTATTGGCGCTACAATTGCTTTTTTATGTTTGACTAGGCCTATATGGCATCATGATACATGGATCTTAACTTAATGAAGGAAGATATAAGGAAACTAGAGGCACTGGAAATGTGAATATGAAGAAGAGTTAGATAGGACACATTCTAAGCTGGAAAAGTCTACTAAAAGAAGTCATAGAAAGCAAAATGGAAGGAAATAGAGGCAGGCCGCGATTAGGAATGTTAGATGATTTAAAGATTAACTCATGTGTGGTCGTGAAGAAGAATGCGGAAGACAGAGAAGCGTGGAGGCGTTATATACCATGGACCTGCCAGTAGGCAGTGCAATCAAAGAGAGATATGGCATCATTTAGGAATATCTTATTAGTGCTTACTCACTGGTGATTCTGACTAATTAATTAGTTGATTAATTAATTAATTTCTGATTAATTATTTGATGTCACTTGAGAATTTCTTACTCCAATTTCATACAATAATTAATAGCCGCCTGATAAATTGATGAAGTATGTTATAGGAGCAACTAAAACATCAATACAGGATTTCAGTAATCGTGTAGGAATAACATCAAGGGAACACGATGAGTCATACTTAATCTCTGCTGATATTGTGTATTCTTTGTATTCTAATCCAACTTCAACTGTGCCGAATATTCAGCTAAATTTAGCTCCGTACTTTCTTCCAGATTAGGCAAACATGCCCCTCTCACGACCATTCATTGCAGCTCAAACCCTAGGAAACCATTCATTTCTGAAGAAATCATTAAACAAAATCTGAACGTTTTAAACTCGAAACTAAGTTAAGGAACTATCTGAAAAATCCACCTGAACTACGAAATCCAGACATTAAGTCCAAATACCTCAAACAAAGAAATTTATTAAATAAAATGATTATTTCTGCTGAAAGCTTGTACTATCAAAATCTAATCTCGCAGAATCAAAATTGCCCCAAGAAATTTTGGGGAGGACTTGACTCTCTGCTTGATCGCACCATTCCAAAGTCACTCCCCTCTATCACCTCACCATCATCTCTTGCTACCTCTTTCCTCAATTTTTTCGATGACAAAATTGCCAAACTCTGTAGCTCTCTACCCTCCAACTCCATTGATACCGACAACACCATTTCTGTAAATATGCCTGAGCCACCACTACTTTCTAGTTTTGAACCAGCTAAACCGGAAGAAATACGCAATTTTATTCTTCGCTCAACCGACTCATCTTGCTGCCTTGATGTTATTCCTACACGATTACTGAAATCCTGTATTGATGTTTTAGTTGCTCCTATTACATACTTAATCAACCTTTCACTCTCAGAAGGTATCTTCCCAACCTCCTTCAAACAAGCAGTTGTATCTCCTTTGCTAAAAAAGCCTTCTCTATCAAAAGATGATCTTTCCAGTTAACGTCCTATTTCCAATCTTAACTTCATCTCTAAACTTCTTGAAAAGGTAATTTGTACCCGTTTATGCACTCATCTTGATTCTTTCCCTTCTCTCTCTCATTATAAATCTGCCCATAGAAAACTCCGTTCTACTGAAACCGCTCTTCTTCGTATACATAATGATCTTAGCTTGGGCATAAGTAGCAAACAGGTTTCTGCTTGCCTTTCTTTCTGCTGCCTTCGATACAATTGGCCATGGCATTCTAATAAATAGGCTTAAATCTTGTTTTGGCATTTCTGATTCTGCCTTTTCCCTTCTTACATCATATCTCTCATGTCGCACACAATCAGTTGTTATTGGTCAAAATCGCTCTTCTGAACTACCCCTCCTACGCGGTGTTCCTCAAGGTTCAGTGTTAGGTCCATTGCTCTTCTCTTTATATATCACTCTTCTTAGCTACTTGCTTGCTCAGTCTTCCATAAATTTTCATTTCTATGCAGACGACAATCAACTGTATATTTCCTTTTCTAATCATGATTCCGATCAGAAACTGGCCCATCTCTCATCCATTCTATACAAGGTTTATTCCTGGTTTTGTGCTAACCCCTTGCTGTTAATCCCTCCAAAACTGAATACCTTTTAATTGGCACTCCTTTGCAAAGAAATAAAATTACTAATAATTCTGTTAATTTTCAGAATCTTGCTTTTAACCTTCTCGATCCGCCAAAAACCTTGGAGTCATATTTGATGAAAACCTTGACTTTAAATCCCATATCTCTTCTGTTTGTCGCGCTTCTTTCTTTCAGATTCGTCAGATTAGGCAAATACGTCCATCCCTTCCTAGAAATTCAGCCACTATCCTTGCTAATTCTATAGTTCATTCAAAGCTCGACTACTGTAATTCATTATTATATAGATTGCCTACTTCTTCTCTCAATCGTTTGCAACACGTCCAGAATTCTCTTGCTCATGTTGTTTGCAAGTCCTCTCGACTTCAATTTCGCTCTCTTTCTCTACTTCGCAGTCTTCACTGGCTCTCTGTTAATCAACGCATAAAATATAAAATTGCTCTATTAACTTTCAAAACTCTGCGATTTTGCAAGCCTTCTTACTTATCTGAAATTCTTCTTCCCTATCGTCCCTCACGTTCACTTCGTTCCACCGATGCCAATCTTCTCTCTGTTCCAAATATTCTCACATCATTGGGCAGACGTTCTTTTTCTTACGCAGCACCCACAATCTGGAACTCTTTACCTGCTAACCTTCGCTCTTGTTTTTCTCTTTCAACATTCTCTAGCAAGCTTAAGACATACCTTTTCCCACCATAGACATAATCAATCTATCCTAACCTTTTTTTGATCACCGGACTGACTTTCGTTGAGGACCTTACTTCTTTTGCACATTTCTTTTGCAGATTGGTCTGGGTGAATTGATCTGTAGTGATGTGTGCTGTTGGGGACGTCCCTGACATCATCCATGGATGAAGAAACGGACGTTAAACCTTTATTAGTATTATTATTATTATAAATTAAGTAACAATTATTAATTATTAGGTAAGCCTATATATCTGATTAAACGTTACTATCAAGCCATCGATTTATTGCGAAAGTCAAGACTTTGTTCATTATAAACCTTAGACCTTTAGAATGGCCATCTTTAAAAATTTATTTGTTGGTTTTTTACTGATTAGTAACGATTATACGATTAATAGCACAAACGAGACCTTAATTGCGCTCTAGTCTAATTTCTTATGTCTATTCTATCAATTTATTACCTCCTATGATCCCATTCCTAATCCTATTCCTGTAGAAACCTGTCCCTCCACGTTATAATTTTTCTGCGCCACTAATTGCAGGTAAACACGGGTGCCTGCCTGAACGTTGTGCAAGGGACGATCGCTTAATTATTCATTAATGTTCAATGGCGCACTATTGTATCGATGTCTTGACGGCCTGCGCTTGTTTGTTAGACGTAATAAATATCCAGTCCATGATAGGGTCATGAAAAAAACAAACGTTTTAGACCAGACTATATTATTATGATTTATTTGTGTGATATTATATTTTCTCAGAATTTTTTGTTATTTAACTATAAATTTCAAACAACAATTCTTTGTTGTTGTTGTTAAAGTTGCTCTGACCATTTCTGAATGATATTATTATATCTTCTTCGTTTATGTTCTTTCTCGATGTGATACCTAATAGAGCAAAAAACGCGGTCACAATAATAGAAGCGATAACACAATTGAACTTCATGTTGTGTTCGAGACACTGAAGGATAAATAATCATAAACTGTACTTGTTGTAAGAGACGACAGAGCTAGGACTGAGGAAGGCAACGTGAAATCACCACAGTAGCCATATTATTACCAAGCCATATGCTTCATTATGCTACGGATCAAAAGTAGCAAGGAAGATGCTTGGAATGTATGGTTGAAACGATGGAATTTCTTGATGGACAGCGGATGCTACGAATGAAATTGCGCGTTAATCTCGAATTGAAATATAAATTTACGGAAAATGTCGATGCTAGCAGGAATCAAGTCATATAGTGCAAGACAATTAGGCAAAATTAAACGCTGCGATATGAAGTGCTTATACTTAAGTGATTATATTTTAGTATGCATTCTGAACACTAGGGCGGATATGATTAAAAATTGAAAATACTCGATCTAGAATCGTATAATTGTAGCATTAAATCTCAAAATAGGGGTATTTTAAAATATTTAAATTTCTTTTAATTACACATTTACTTCCATATTTTATTTCACTTCTTTATGTTTATTTTATCCATGTATTTGTTAATTCTTTGCCAAAGAGGTATTTATTTCATTTTATATTCATTTCTAAATTTGTATAAACATAAATTTGAATATTTGTTTTACTGAAATTCACTAACAGATATAAATAGCAATCCAAAGAATTACATCTAAATGGGCGTAACCTCTCTCTATTCCAGAATTTTCGTGTGAGTCCATCGGACTGTATCCGGAACGGACGCTGAATCGGCGTAGCGTGAAGAAGAGGAGCTGCTGAGCAGCAGCGGAATGAGCATTCCACTCGTTCAGCTTTGGGTGATTTGATCGGCGTCCGATCAATAGTTTAGCTCACACTGTTTATCTCAGTCCCGACTCCATAGGGAGGATTCTCCATTGATCTATTACTCGTTCTCCTCCGCCTCATCCAAGTCACTCCAGTGCTGCTAGCTTAAGAATCCTAAGTCACTCCAGTGCTGCTAGCTTAAGAATCCTAAGTCACTCCAGTGCTGCTAGCTTAAGAATCATAAGTCACTCCAGTGCTACTAGCTTAAGAATCCTAAGTCACTCCAGTGCTGCTAGCTTAAGAATCATAAGTCACTCCAGTGCTACTAGCTTAAGAATCCTAAGTCACTCTAGTACCTGTGCAGATAGCTTAAGAATCCTAGGTCACTCCAGTACCATTGCTGCTAGCTAAAGTTTTCCAGCGCCTCATTTTCTTTAATTTCCTTTATTTTTGGACTGAATTTCTGGATTTTGGAATTTGCACCGTCTTGGACCTTCTTTCTGTTCGCCAGCTTGATTTTGTCTCAATAGAGCTCGATGTTATCATTGATGACTGTAGCACTCTAATTGTTATTATCATTGTTGTTGTTGATCCAAAAGAAAGATTACGCTTAAGATCAGGTAGAAATAATCAGACCTAATAACGTTAGCTACAGAAACAAACGATTTCATTACCTGTAAGACCCATAAGATTACAATATCGACTGCACGATGATGAGGATGTGGGTTTAACGATAAGTCCGAAGCTTAAAGATATTCTGTTGAAGACATCATAAATTTGCTGCATCAGCTAGGAGAACGGGTTAGAATCTGGTGGTTACTTTCATCATAGTTATACTCGTTTTGTTTCTTATGTTACACTTCTATTACTCTTACGTACAAAATCCATTTTACTCTTCTATTACTCTTACGTACACTGCAACATTGAGCATCGATATTATTACCGATTGCATTAACTATCAGACCATTTTATTGCCTAAAAGATAGGGCATGGGATATATGGGATATGGCGTAACTGTTAGAGTGTTCGCCTTGAGTGCAAGTGACCTGAGTTCGAAGCCCTGGTCAGTCAAGCGCAACCCACTCCACGTTTGCATAGGCTCAGTGAACATAACTGAGGACGTGTCGAAAATATTTCACTTCTAGAACAGGAATATTGTCCGCATAACATCCTTTCTGTCGGTCGAATTTCACAAATAATTTAAAGAATTTCGGTCATACTTGCTTTAATAGTAACTCATAAAATAGTCAACAGACAAGTGATACCTAACCATGGATGTTTAAACGGTGGTTGAAGGAGTACGGCATACGCTAAGAAGAAGAGTTATAACTATGACCGACCGTTAGCCCTTTCCTTGCAAACTTTTAATCGAAGGCGTTCTCTTTTTAGATTACGAAAACAGATAGCGAGATATTATTTACCTTGAACTTGCCACTAGCAAGTCTCAGGAAGTTGATCTAAACGTTTTTCCTAACTTTCCTCTTGATACTTTAGCATGCGACAATATAATAGGCAGACGACAACATGGCGGCGAGAAGGCGAAATCGCTTTGCCTCGTAAGAGCGGTCGTTTGGAATGGAAATCGGTTTCACTCGTAAAGTGTGGTCGTTTGGAATGAGATCATGTGACGGTGCTGTAGGAGCGCCCGTCTCTCTCCAGCCATTAAACCGCTCATTTGCATAGCATCAAAGCGCACTGGTCAAGATTAGCCTCCTTTTCCTCTCTGATGGCATATGGTAACAATTAGAGATGGGAATTTTATGAATTTCCAGAGTTCGGGTTCGGTTCGGTTCGGTGAAAATGAAAATTCGGTTCGGTTCGGGTTCGGTTAGCAGTTGGCAATTTGAGAGTTCGGTTCGGTTCGGTTTGTTGAAAATGAAAGTTCGGTTCGGTTCGGGTTCGGTTAGAACAAGAGTTCAGGTTCGGTTCGGGTTCGGCTTGCTTTCCACCTCACAAGAGTTCGATTCGAGTTCGAAATGGTTTGGATAATGTTGCAACTATTTAACATTACCTATAAAGTTGTAATAAACATGGTTAAGATAAACATGTTTAAAATGGATTTTGGTAAATGTACTTAAAACCAATAGTCATGTTAACTGCCACAATTTACCCCCGAGTAAAAATATGACAATGAAAAAAGAAAGGTAGTCTTTATTCCTGTGCATTTCTTAATATATTCTAAGTTAATCGCCAAATGTTCATAAAATACATATTCAGCTTTCTTGTCTGAAATATTCTCTTTGATTTTAACCAGCAAATAGAATGCCTCATCAATTAAAAAATAAATTTTGTCATTATGACTAAACTTTTATAATCAAACGGAATAGTCTTGGCTAAAATTTGATGCAATCTTTCAAAGACGAAATGCAATTTATCAACATAAAAATGTCAAATAAGGACGATTTTGTACACACCTGTGTACTTCCACAGAAATGTGATCAATATAGAACATTTTCTATCAATTGAACCAGTAATAAAATTCATAATTACCTTAAGGTTTAAAATTAGAAACTCAGGTTAATTACGAAATTAAGAAAATAGTGAAGAAAACTTAATGCATTACTATGGTGCAAAATTATTTGCTCCAGATAGCCTAAGCATATTTTCTATAAATATTTGTAAATCTAGCTATGATAATATTACGATGGTACTCTATAATTAGAAAATTTCATAATTTGATACGAATAGACTACCTAGATTGAGCCAAGCATTTTCAGAGATGTATGGATTGGGACTCGTAAGAGACCTGTAATTATAGGCTGGAGCCAATAGCGATGTCGATAAGATATTCGACCGTGGATCAGTATGTGCGCGATTCAAAACCTGGGCTCACCCGTCACTGACATCGCTTTCGAGTAAGGAAACTAACGTTAACAGTAGCTTTACTTTTTTAATTTTTATAATTGAGGACAAGTACTTGGAATTTGAGTCCATGTGTCCATGTCGAGTCCACTTAACATATCTTGCCAATCTAATCTACGAAATAGCCTTTTTATGAGCTTAATTATAAATTTGAATGCAACACAGCATATGGGGTCGAGACAAAGATCTCGACTTTTGTCTTGGTTTCAAATTTATAAAAGAAATTTACAAACCTAAGATAATGAAACATTACTAACCTGCAGCCCTGCTCTTAATCTTGTAACTGCAGTGGTAATTTCCATACTGGTATATCAGAATAATATCAGAATAATATTCCATATTAAATTGTGAATTGATTCGTTCAATAAGCAAACATTTGCACCAAATTGATAGATAGCAAAAACACGTATCAATTGGTTAAATGAGCTCTTATTATCTAGTCTGAAGCCTAAACTAGTAATTCTTACATAAACTCGGAAAAATGTTTCATAAAACTTGGCGTAGTATAACTATTAATTAACTAATTATTATTATTATTACTATTATTATTATTATTTGCTATATTTTTACCTCCGGTGTAAGGAACCCGAGATTTTATAATAATAATTATAATAAAAATAATTTTATAATAAAAATTAATTGGGGCGGGATTTAGTGCACTCGATTAAGCTGCGCGTCAGTTGAAAGAATTTAAGCTCCATCGCGCCGGCTAGTACTCTGTGGGCTTCCACCTTGGAAGACCGAATGTCGACAGCTTTGAAAGAAAAATCCCTAGGGTGTTGGAAGGTTATTCTTAAATCCGCGCCGGCTGCAATTGATGCGCCTACCAAAGGCAACGATTACTAATAACCATGGAGAGGAATGGAGGAAATGACGAAAAGTACAAAAACAGAAACCAAGAAAGGAAACCACGTAGCACATGCGGTAAGTCATGTGTGTAAGTATACAAACAAAAAAATTATTACTACAATAAATGTTTCAGGTTATTATTGTTATTACTAATTTACTATTATAAATTATATTATTTTATATATTTTTTACCCCGGTGTAAAGAACCTGATTCCCCTGGGTTTGATAAAAACGATTCAAGCAATACGTGCTGAATCGCCGCCCGGCTACTCGAGGTCATCAAACGGCTTAAAAGAATTATTGAAGCAGACTGCATTAAATCTTTGCAAAGTCATGGAAAGCCTTTGCCAAATAAAAGAAGTCTCTCGCTTATCGCCGGTTTGTTCTGCAATAAGTCTGCCTATGCCATTAATAAAGTCAGCTCCTTCGGGATTCATCGGGCCCATGGTTTCAATGCCCTGACTGCCCTGACTACACTAGCCTCGCACACTGCCTGACCTGACTAGCCCCTGACTAACCTCCCTGATTGCCCTGACTACCCTAGCTTCGAACACTGCTTGACCTGACTAACCCTGACTAACCTCCCTGACTGCCCTGACTATGAATGGCTCGGTAGGTGGCTCCTCGCGACTGCTGAACGGGTTGAGGGGGTTAACCGTTAACTTGTTGATCGATGATGTGCTCCTAATAGAGCTTTATGCAGATGTTGAGTAGGAATGTGTACCTTGGAACTGGCAATTGTAACTCATGTGATGGGTTAACTGACATGTTATCATTCTATGTTCATCCTGAAAAACGAGTTTAAATATGGAAGTATGGTATTTGAAAGATCGCAAAGTATTAATTGATAGGAGTTTTTATAAGTGAAAAATTCTAAAAGCGTTACTTTATTATTTCTGTAGAATTTTTGTTTTAAATTCTTTATTTCAATGTGGTTTTCAAGGAAATATAAAGAATAGTTCAAGTAAGAATTTTTAGCCGTTGATCTCTTTGCATTGAATAAAAATTCCCCTCCCCTCTTTTGCGGATTGACCAGCGAGATATTACGTCTGAGCTGATATCACTGTGAAACAAATGTCCCAGGCTCATTCTACTTTAGTCAGAAATCCTCATCGTTTTGATCCAGAGAGTGTAGTAAGATATTATCAGAGCAGGGTGCTGCTCACCCTCAACCAATGCTGAAATTGAGCAGAGACAGGATGCAATAAATATCACATCCCACCTGCCATCAAAAAGCAAATCATTCACCCGTCATTTCACCATCACCCACCAGTGGTCTAACCATCTACCAGGTCGACCACCAATGACCCATCACCATCTTAATCGTCCCACTACCCACTAGTGGTTCACTACCCACCATAGGTTCACTACCCACCAGTGGTTTACTACCCACCAATGATCTAATCACCCACCAGTGATCTAATCACCCACCAGTGATCTAATTACCCTTCAGTGATCTATCACCCACCAGTTATCCAATCACCCTTCAGTGATCTAATCATCCTCCAGTGATCTAATCATCCACCAGTGATCCAATCATCCACCAGTGATATAATCATCCACCAGTGATCTAATCACCCACCAGTGATCTAATCATCCACCAGTGATCTAATCACCTTCAGTTATCTAATCACCTTCAGTGATCTAATCGTCCTCCAGTGATCTAATCATCCTCCAGTGATCTAATCATTCACCAGTGATATAATCACTCTGGAGTGATCTAATCACCCACCAGTGATCCAATCACCCACCAGTGATATAATCGCCCTCCTGTGATCTAATCACCTCCAGTGATCTAATCACCCACCATATATTCCACCATTTCGCCTGCGGCTTCAAATTGCCAGTCTCGCCGGTCTTTGGGTGTTCGGTCTCCACAAGCCGACCATCCATCACTCCTGTTCATCCAGTTCACCCGGTGATCGCATCCAGTGGAATCCATCCCCTGGGCTGCCTCTGATATCACAGAGCTGTCGTGTAGAGCGACAAGGGTCGTTACAGCTAATTTAAACATGAAAGGTTAAATAGGATCGTAGATGTTAGGGGGGGGGTTTCATCCAAATTATTTGCTTCTTATATTAAGAGACGAAGCTAGTGCTAGTTAATGAAATGGGTAAAGTTTATTATATCGTTATTGCCTATAATTGATTATTAGTTGGCCGCGATGGTAGCTGATTGGGATGTGAAGCTTAAGAACTGGAATTCAACTTCAGCCATACCATCTCTGATAGTGTATTTGCGATCTTAAAAGAGAATTTAATGTAAGTTTAATTTATTATTAGACTTAAATGCTGTAATCATATTCCTACTGTGTATTGCTGTATACTTTTGCTGTATCTTTCAATTATCAAAATTGGACTGATTTTCTGGATTTTGGAATTTGCTCCGTTTTTGGACCTTCTTTTTGCTCGCCGTTTTAATTTTGACTCAATAGTGCTCGATGTTGTCATTGATGACTGTAGCACTCTAATATAGTTGTGGTTGTTGCTGTTGTTCTATGAAGCAATTCTCTTGATTTAGAATCAGGTTGCAGTGACGTAAACACATTACAGTTACAACGAAATTGATTTCTGTTTACACAATATCTGTGACCATATCAGTTTGTTCATAGCGCCATTTCGCAGATTGTTTATTTCGTGCTATTATGTAATAAATAGCTGGTAAACCTAATGTTAACGTCAGTTTCCTCACTCGAAATCGATGTCAGTGACGGTCGAGCCCAGGATTTGAACCTCGCACATACTGATCCGCGGTCGAATATCTACAGACGTCGCCATTGACTCTAGCCTATTATGTAATAGATAGTAATAGATTATATCAGTAGTAACTCATTATTTGATGTCACTGTAGCGGCAGTAAACAACGATGCTCGCTAGATCTTACATTGCACTATGAGAACTCGTTGAGCTGTGAAGTGGTATTTGCTTCAGAGGCTTGCAATCCCAGCCAACGGACTTCTGTGGGATACGTGCAGTCATTCTGGACGCACTCGAGGTGTCTTAAAAATGTAATTGCTTGCAGTCCGAGCTCCAATTCCTAGAAGGCTAATAGGGGGAGCAGAGCATACACTTTCGATAGTGAAGCTTCTTTTCCATCGGTGTAGTCTAACGGTAAATTAGAGAAACAATTAAATTGAAGAAATAATAATTAAAGAAATAAAAAAATAAAGAAATAATTGATTCGCGTGGATGACTGATTGCGAAGCCTCATATGCTGTGATTAATTTTCACCTGGCACTAGACGTGTTCTCATTCTCCCTCAGATTGTGTTTCGTTTCTCTATTTAGATAATTGGAACTATTTAATTGTCTCTTTATATCCCTCAATATCTCTCCTTCAGCGATTTAGACGAATTTGACAAATTTAAAAATAAAATTTTAACGTTTTTTTTATCTTAATATAGTGAAAAATTATTATTATTTTCTTTCTTTTAAGAACTATCATTTGATAGCTCTTTTATTGTCTAAATTTAGTATTTTAAAATATAAGATCTCTATCCTCTCTCTCTTTCTCTTTCTCTCTATCCCAACTCCTCTCTCTCTTTTCTCTCTCTCTTTCTCTCTCTCTCTCTATTCCACCTCCTCTCTCTCTCCAACCTTCTCTCTCTGTTTCTCTATCCCACCTCCTCTCTCTCTCCCTCCCTCTCTCTCTCTGTCAGTCGCTCTACCCCACCTCCACTCTCTCTTATAGTAATTTAGTTTGTTATTTGGACATGTAGTCGATCAGTCAATTTTCCAATCCTTCTTCCTGACGCACAATCGTTTAGTCACTCATCCATGCTCTTCAGTTCCTCTATAAACTCCTGCCTTGCTGCTGCCACCTGACCAAATCACCCTCTCAATTACAGACATACACGCAGAGACACGCACACACAGACAAACACGGACTTATAAGAAAATTATACGAATACTTACACATAGACAAACACAGACTTATAAGAAAATTTTCACAAAGACAAACACAGACTATACGAAGACTTTACACAAAGACAAACATAGACTATACGAAGACTTACACAAAGACAAACTCAGACTTAAAAGCTGGTAAAGCTAAGGTTAACGTCAGTTTTCTCACTCGAAAGCGATGTCAGTGACGGGCGAGCCCAGGATTTGAATCCAGCACCTACTGATCCGCGGTCGAGTATCTTACCGTCCGACTTCGCCACTGGCTCTTGCCAATGGCTCTTGAAGTCGGACTCCAGACTTATACGAAGACTTGCACGAAGACAAACACAGACTTTTACGAAGACTTGTACAAAGACAAACACAGACTTATACGATGACTTACACGAAGACAAACACAGACTTGTACAACGACTTGCGCGCACTTTGGATATAATTCCACAATCGATAAGCAGGAGAGAGAGAGAGAGATAGAATGAGAGACGGTGAGTCAAGAAAATTGAGAATAAAATCAAAACCTGAAGACTGGTTCTAAAATTGAGCTAAATAGGATTTTGAGGTCTTTGAGAGGGACGATGGCAGAAGATGTGTGAGGAAACAATAGGCAGCATGTTACCGTTGATTTAGAGATATGTTGTGCAATAAATGCTTAATACCTTATAACATATTTCTTATCGAAATGTCTATGCTCTATTTCTGAAAGAAATGTCTCTTTTCAGAAACTCTAAAACGTCAAATGGTGGTCAGCTAGATAAGATGTATCATCTTACCTGACGGCCGTTGTTCTAGTTTTTACCGACTGTTTGATATCCTGTGTATCTGGGAAAATATTTTTAATTTTATTTATTTTAAATGTTTACTTCTATTTGTATTTGTCAGTGATTTGGTGTTGATGCTGAAATAAACACATCTCTCTCTCTTTCTCTCTCTCTCTCTCTCTCTCTCTCAAAGGAAAGCGATAATCAGAAAAATTATTTCAGGGGTTCAGGAGCCACTGTCCTAGAAAAAGCACTGCCTACCTGCGCATGCAATCCCCACACTTGAGTACCCCTATATACCTCCACCCCAGGCTAGAACTTGGGCCAGAATTCTAATAATACAGGTGGTCCACTATAGCTTGCTAAATATAGCATGAGCCGTCAGGGAAGGCGATGATTGATTAATTATTAAATTTATCTATAAAAGACTTGATAGCATCAGTAGAACTAATCTATTTATTATGTTGATGAGGAGATGCTGATAAATATAATTGGAGTCACCTTGAGTGTTACTGATTGCTTCGCACACTGGCTTCGTGATATACAGTACGTACATGTAGTGTTCACTCCGTGTTGTGTCCGGGTTGCTTGAAGAACAGACCAACCGTGTAAATATGCACGTGTCTTAGAAGGCGACATAAAAACCAGATCCAAATCAACATCAGAAAGGGCATTCGGTTGGCGAGTGCCTAAGCACCAGAAATTGCTACAAAATTTAAACGAATGGGAGAACTTCAAAAGTCTTTAGGTTTGGAGAAGGTCTATTCGTATTCCGACCCTAGTTAAACTGAGATTTAAGGGAAGATGATGATGACGATGACGACTGACGACATGTAGTGAGCGAAATAGCTGCTTTATGTCGTCTAGTAAAACCATTCAGCCAACAGTCGTTCCGTGTGCTCTGTGTCTGACGTGAAAGAATAAATTTTTGCCAATGTTTTTTAAATGATACACAATTTGATTCTAGCGTCTGCTATTCTGCAAAAAAGATAAGCATGTTATCTCATAAAACGATAATCCTAGTTAATTTCAAATAGTGTTAAAAGCTTAATATATAGGCAACATTTGTGTTAGTGAGAATATTTGATATTACGATGATGTCAATTGGAATACATTGACAGTAACATGACTCAGAGACTAATAACACGCATTTATTAAACAATTTAATCTCTCTCTAGTGCTCTGCCAAGCGGCAAGTCCAAGGTACATACTCCTTCTCACATGCTGCTTTTCACGCTCCGTAAAGAGCACACCATCGATTAATGATTTAATCCCTTCACAAATGGCTATGCCTTATCTACACCTTACTGTAGTCTATAGCATGGGAATAATATAGCTGCTGAGGTGGTTTCCTGTTGACTTCCTCAGTTCTATAATGGATTAACTGCCATTTAATCCTGGAAAAAATTAATGGTGATGTGTGTCCCCTCTACCTTCCACAGCTCCTGTCATAGTCGCCTCTTACGTACACGCGGCTGATTGCTTGCGGTTGTCCTAATCTGCAGTGGTCCAACCACACCCTGGCTCAACACGGGGTAGTCGCCAGTTTTATATTATGTAATAATGATTCTATCGCTATATCTGGCGATTTTCGAGCCGACAAAACAATTGAATAGGTTAACTTAGGGTAAGAATATCAATGCAATATATCACTCACTCATACGATAGTATTTTACTTGGCTAACGTTATCTAACAGTTTCAAATGAGTCTAAATGGAAAATATTTGAAACTTCTATTGTCAAAGGGATAACTGAAATAAATAAATTTACAGGAAAGCACCATATATGATGCTAGCTTCTTGTCAATTCACTGATCCCAAGCTAATTCCAGCACAATCGTCATAGACCATATGTTTGGAATTACTAGGCATAACAATTGCTAATTCTGGTTGCGGGGCAACATGATAATACAACTGCAATGCACGCAACAATCGAATTGCCCTCGTTGAGAATATATTTAAATAATTGTTTCCGACAGCGCTGCCGTCTGCTGACGAAAACACCGGAAATAGAAAGCATATGCAATGGTAATCTGTAACCTTGACAGCCGGCTGCCAGCGAACGTCTTTCCACGCCAACTTCAAACGTCTCCGAAGTTGCATAATTAAAATAATGGCAAATTCGAAAATAATTAAGGAATTGGAAAAGCAACGTAATACGAATTGACAGTTAATAGATAGCGAAAGTTAACTTCAGTTTCCTCACTCGAAAGCGATGCCTGTGACGGACGAGCTAAGAATTTGAATCACGCGCATACTGATCCGCGGTCGAATATCTTACTAATATCGCCATTAACTTCAGCCAATACCTGGTGGTATAATGCCACAATCGGTGTAGCGACTAGAACTCTTCAAATCTGGAGTATGAGCGAACAATTGGTCTAAAACACAGAAATCATGACCACGTGGCTAAAAGCCGTTTTACTGTCATATCTGCGTCAGTCACCTCCTGCGAGCACGTGCAGTTGTTGATAGATTCAATTCTCAATTTTCCCGAACCTACTCGGGAAAATTGAATCGGAATCTCTAACAAGACTGCAACTGCAGTCGCTATCAGACCTACTAACCATCACATTTATTGATTTATTGATTGATTGATGGATTGATTGGTCGATCATAGGTTCAGTTTGATTAGTGGACAACCTAGTCTACCTCGTCACTATTTATGCAAAAAGTTTAATATATCTAGCCGATTTGTTCTACGAAGGGCCTGCAACTGTAGGTGGAAAATGGGAGAGACAACGAAAGAGAGAGAGAGAGAGAGAGCGAGATAGAGAGTGAGAGAGGAAGAGAGAGAGAGAGAGAGAGAGAGAGAGAGAGAGAGAGAGAGAGAGAGAGAGATAGAAAGATAGCGCAAGAGAGATAGAGATAGAGCGAGAGTAGGGGAAAAAGAAAAAAATTGAGCATTTGAAGTAGATGATCGAGTGATGCTTGATGGTGGGGTTATAGGAAGTATCGCTGTTCTCAGATTACAACGCAGATGCTATATTGACATATTGGTGAATATTCACGACCAAATTTATTAGACACATACGTGATATACAAGAATAAATGACCTTGAGGTTCTTTCTCATCGTTCATTTTTAAATTTTTAGTAACAAAACCCTAAAGTAAATAAAGAAATAAAGAAATAGATGAACAAATGACAAAAAATTAATAACAGAGATCTTGCATTACATGTAGAAAACTTGCATAACATGTAGGCCTACATGTAGAGACTTTGCATTACATGTAAGCTTGCATGTAGAGACCTTGTATTACATTTAGGCCTACATGTAAGCTATATCAACTGGTCATCAAAAATGGCTGACAATCAAACGCCCGATCTATTAGTTGACTATTTCATCAGCCACGCAGGTTGCAGCATCTGCGCCTGTCAGCTATGAACGAAAATAGAAACCTCTCGGTGACGATATCCCTATTGAAGCTAAATTACCGGCGGTTAAAGAGCAATCTCAAGCATTTCAAGACGCTACGCCAGTTGGCAATTTCTGCAGCCGCTTCTGTAGCCGCTTCTGTAGCCGCTTCTGTAGCCGCTTGTTTAGCCGCTGCAGGCTAATGACGATGAAGGATTTGCAATGCTTGTTTTAAGAAATGGCTTAGCAGCACATGTTAGCTAGAGACCTGGTTTTCTTATATGTCATTGTCTATCCGTTTAATTTAGGCTGATTTTAGAAAAGTTATGATAAATTATCAACAAACTGTAAGTTACATTGTAGTCTTCCTTAATACGCCTGAATAGTTTTTCGAATTTAATTGCAATTTTTTTATTCTCAGACTTTTAGTAATATTGACATCGACTATCTGGTTGGTTTGGTTAGAATCAAATGCATGGGCTCTCATATTGATAATTTGGTTCATTTGGTAAGAAACAAAGATTTTGTTTGTTATGATAGAAGTTCTCTTGCTTATTCCACATCATAGACAATATTCTCAATGTTTCGGAGCTCAGTTCTATTTTTGAAGGTTTCTTCTTTACACGGACTGATTTATCGTAATTCATCGATCTAACACACCTCATGCAAGTAAACTCATAAATAAATAGATCTAAACGAAGTCAAGCATAATGGCGGCCCATTTAGACGTATTGTTTGAAAGTTCCTATAGCAACAAGTAGGAATTGGAAAGAAGGTGGAGACAGGAACCGAATGCGTGCGTAGTGGCTCGGCTGAATTGTGAGCTGTCGCTGTGAAAATGAAATAACTCGACAAATGAATGAGTTACCGGTCCAAATTACATTTGCATAATGTTGATTCCTATCGCAGAATGCAAAATCCAAACAGCTAAACAATGCTTATTTATATCTCTATTCACGTTCTACGCTTTCTACGTTACTTCTTTGTTTAAGATTAGCTAGCGTTCTCTGATTTTTCCGGTACTTGGAATCTAATTTTTATGCTCGTTCCTGCACAGTTCAGTCAGCTGGAGGTTCCATGGTGCAAATTATTAATTGTTTCGCTCAATAAGAAAGGCCCACTAAATATAATGAATGGGTGGGAAAACTTATTTTTTACCCAAATTTTTATTTTTATGTTTATTCACGGTTACTTTGAAAGCTCGAAATAGAAATTATAACCAGAAGTGAGAAATGTAATGTTGCACTATTAGCTTGACTATATCTTCACTAATAACTAACTATTAATATGTTTCATTTATCAAATGTTAATGTAATATTTTCAGATTTAAATTTGTTAAAGTAAAAATCGAATTTTAAGATTTTTAAAACCTAAAACCTTACACTTTTAACTTTATTATAGAACTAAAACACTAAATCCTAAAACATCTACTATTGCTACCCCTGATAAAAATTATGCGGATGCTTGCTTTGTAATCTCTTCTATACTTAAATGGTCTTTTTTAACATTTTATGCTGTCCCTTGATTTTTCGAATTATTTGGCACCTGATTAAGGTTACCTGATGTGTTACATTTATTCTAATTAATAATATACATGTAATTAAATACATTAATAATTATTACGTATATGTATAATAAATTTACTTAGATAACTAGACATAGCTATAGGTAAAGGCATTTCCAGCAATAGTTAGAAATTTTAAATTTTGCATTTTGTTTCTTGTAGCCACAAGCTGGAGGATTTGAAGGAAGAAGTGATGGGATATATTGGACTGGGCCATGCATCCAATGAGTCCTAATAGAACTGACACGTGATCTATGGATAGAGCTTATTATTCTTAGTCATAATATCTAACAAATATCTACTGCATTCATATTATACTGAAATTGATCACTGAAAACAGCTTCATAAATTTAGCCAATATAATTAGTAGAAATTGCAACAGATAAAGTATTTAGAAATATTTTAGTAATACTAACTATACCGTATCAATTTAAAAAAAGAGAACCTTAAGTTAAGCTAAGCAAGGGTTAATCGAATTCGCAGAATGAACAGTAGCAAAATACAAACAAATTGTAATTCAATTAGCATCGCAAATAAGTTAAATGATTCCTTTAAAAAGATCAGGGCCGCACTGGTCTGCTAAGTTCTGATCTTCGTCAGTGAGGTAGCGTAGACAAAACGCTAATCACATGTTTATGACACAGCAGATACTAATGTCTCAGTCTCAACAGAACTAACTCAGTCAATTCTCTCGTCGTTACGCAGTGTACTGTAAGATTGGGTTAACAATTAGCATCTATAGCAAGGAATTGATGGATGCAGGTAAATCGGTGAAAATTTCCTGATTTAATTGAGGAACATAGTCAAAAGGAGTACTTAGAGTATGTCAGAGTCAGTTAGTTAAAAATGCGCATTAGTTTATCAGTGAATATGAATAGAACATACATTTCGATTGGATTTATCTTCAAAACCCTAATTTGAACCTCCTATGGATCCGAGAATGATGCCCCCAATGGGCCCCGGGGGCCGGCCCCTTATGTACATGCCCCCTCAACATACCCACGTTTTTCGGCTCTTTACTCGTGAGTCGCTGACGAAGATTGCGAAGAGAATCCAGGAAGAGAAGAACGCCAAAGAGCAGGCCAAGGAATTGGTGAGTGGATTTTAATAATTCTAATTAAATTAGTACATATATTTCACAGTTAAAGTTTTTATTTTATGCAGTGAGATGTAATATGGAATATTTCTGGGAGTGTTTCTATTAAATTGAATACCTCTTGTGTATTATAATGTCGATTACAGTATATTCTTCAAAATTTTTGCTTAAATTAATGCAGAATAAATTCATTGAAAAAGCCTGCAATAATTATTTTATTATGCCGGTTCCAACAAATGTAACTTTCTCTATATTTCCGCATGTTGAGTTGCGTATTACTTGTTTGTAATTATTATCTCTTCTCTTTCTTTAACTCTTTTACTTTATCGCCCTATTAATGTGTTTGTCTGCCTGGCTGCCTCTCTCTTCCTCTCTCTCTCTCTGTTCTTTCTCTCTCTCTCACTCACTCTCTCTCTCTCTCTCACTATCTATCTCTAATTCTCCGTCTCTGTCTTTGTCTCTTCGCATATAGGCCTACATTTACTGCATATTATGTATGTAAGTGTGTTTACACATGTGGGTACTTTTCTGCTTCTTGCGAGTGTGTCTGTCTATGTGTGGATGTTTGTATGTGCTAGTGTTTCCCTATGTGTCTGTATGAGTGGATGGTAAATCTATTCTGCCATCTCTCTCTCTCTCTTTCTCTCTCTCTCTCTCTCTCTCTTTCTTGAATATTTGCTGTGTCTGTGTGTTTGCAGACAGTAAATCTATTTAATCTACCAAACGATCTCTCTCTACATGTAGACTATACTTATCTCTGTCTCTCTATCTCTATCTCTCTCTCTCTCTCTCTCGATGTAAATCTGTTGTGTCTGTGCCTCTATGTTTGCAGACAGCAATCTAACCAGATCTCTCTCTCCCTCTACCTCTCTCACTCTCTCTCTCTCTCTTTCGATGTAATATGCTGTTTGTGAGCATGCACGTTTGCAAGCTACCCTGCTGTCTCCCTCTCTCCCTCTCTCTCTATCTATCTCTATCTATATCTCTCTCTATCTCTCTTGTTCGATGTAAATATATTTATTTGTGTGCTTGTAGGTACATGTATGCAGACAGCAAATCTACCTAGCTATATATATATATATATATATATATATATATATATATATATATATATATATATATATATATATATATATATATAGTCTGTTTGTGAGTCTGTATGTGTGCAGACAGTATATCCACCCAGCTATCTCTATCTCTATCTCTCTCTACCTCTCTATCTGTCTCTATCTCTATCTCTCTCTATATCTCCCTCAATGCAAATTAATGCGATCGATTCTCCTTGACGTTCTGCATTGTCGCTCGACTCAATCCCCCCCCCCTCATCATAAATCCCTCGTTCTTCATCTCCTACCCCCGACAGTCACCCAGCTATGCAACAACCGCCCACGAATTCCTTCAGATATATGACTCTCCTATACAATTTCATAGGTCTCAGAAATATATTCATAGACCCAATGGAGGTTTTCTGCCTTTCTGTTAAAATTTAGAATTAATTTTTAAGAATAAAGTCTGGTCTTCGTGGTGTTAAACACTCGATGATTTACGCAAAGCAAGCTGATGACGTTTTGTTTAGACAAACGCCAGAATCAGGAAATCTTGTGTGATATCGAAGTATTTTAATTGATATACCATTCTTTTTAGGGGTTATGCTTTTGGAATGAATGTCATAGAAGGAAAAATGGAATTAAACAGAAGCAGAGGCAGGTCGTGATTAGGAATGTCACACGATTTAGATCCACTCATATATGAACATGAAGAGGAAAGCGAATGACAGAGAAGAGTGGATGCATATATACCATGGACCTGCCAGTAAGAAAGACAGCTCACTAAGAAAGAGATAGAGAGAGAGAGAGAGAGAGAGAGAGAGAGAGAGAGAGATACGAATTGTTCTAAGATCTAGACTACCTGTAAAAAGCTTCTTACAATGACATAGTGTTAAATGTGCTAAATCAATTTTAACCTCCCATAGTATAGTAATGTCACTAAAATGTTTTATAACTTGGTTGCTGGTACACTGTTTTGCAACACTGTGCTTCAAAACTCACGATTTTTTAGATTGTTAAACTGTCTTACTATTTAAGTTGAATTTTGTTTTCTGTCGAGGTCTTGTATATTTTCAGTAATTATGTTACTTTTTTATTATCTGCATATCTGTCATTGTGTTTATATCTGCAATGTCGTATGGATTTGGATGAAATAAACGAGTGATGATGACGACGACGATGATGATGATAATTCAGATGAAATCTGACATGAAGTGGAATTCTATTGCTCATTAGGGAAATGTTACAAAATTTTACCAGTCCTTAGTAAAAATTTTTAAATGTCGAATTTCACGCCGTTTTGTCTTAACAATTCAGTCAGATTCATCCAGTGTACGACATGAACCGAAGACTGATTTAGACTTATATAAAAAGAATGAAATAAAACAATGATGATAATAGACTTACAGTGGAAACAAATTCAAACAATGTTATAGTGTGATCGCTGTAGAGTGTAGACGATGAGTTTTGCCTCGGGTGCCCTTTAATTAGCCGAACAGTGAGCGGCGAATTAAAGAAGCAGAATTGATCAGCTGCCACGTGTAGCTTCAGCCTAGCGCTCTAGCAGTCGTGAGCTCACTGAATTCTACTGTATGTGGGTAACAGAGGTTCTAATTTAAACAAGAAAATTCGCTTTGATTTCAAAAGAAATCCTCTAGTGCTGGTATTAAAGAATAATTTGTAGAACTGATTGTAAAAGACACGAAATTTCGTGTTTAAAATCAGCACTGCAATATTGCAACTTTCAAATCAGTACTAGAAATCATACTAATGAACCAAATTTAATCAGTATTTATAGCCTACTTTTTATTAAAAGGATTTAATTGTTAGGTTTAAAAGATCAGAGAAGACAATCAACTTCAATAAGTCTCACACATTAGGCCTATACAAAAAAATTAGAAATCTGCAAATAGCTCAGTGTGCAAACAATGCATCCTTTAAATGTACGTATTATTAAGTTATCGATCCATACGTTCATGTTCATAAAATGTCAGTGAGTTCGACTCCCAGCGGAGTTTCAGGGAGTAAAATCTCAGACATTCACAGGAACGATATAAACTAAATTTATTCCAATAAGATAAATTTATTCAATGAAATTTATTGAATTAAATTCGTAACTTAAGAATTTTAAGTTAGGTCGTAGAACAGGTTGTCTATCATGTCATTATCATGTAATATGATAACTGTCCCTCTCTATCTCTTCCTTTCTCTCTCTCTCTCTGTCTCTCTGTTTCACTCTGTCTCTCTCTCTCTCTCTCTGTCTCTCTCTATCTCTTTCCCTGTCTCTCTCTCTCTCTCTCTGTCTCTCTCTCTCTGTTTCTCTCTCTCTCCCTCTCTCTGTGTGTGTCTTTCTATTTCTCTCTCTCTTACTTACCTGCTGGAGCCAGTGGCGATGTCGGTAAGGTACTCGACCGCGGATCAGTATATGTGGGGTTCAAAGCCTGGGTTCGCCCGTCACTGACATCGCTTTCGAGTGAGAAAAGTAACGTTAACACAGGCTTTTTTTTACCTGGCTCTCCTTCTATGCTTAAATAGAAAAATCTCCAAAATCTGAGCAGAGATTTCTGAGGGATGGCTGAGAGAGAGAGGGGTATATAAAAGGCGGGATGGAGGGGCTCAGGCTATCATAAACATGATTAGATTTACATGCTGGACGGAACGGGAATAGATCCGCATTAGATTCGTGATTTGCGGACCATGCAGAATGGGATTTGATAAAATTAGTCGGGAGCGATGCAATAAATCCATCGCACCGCTATGAATGGAATAGATCGCATCTCATAAATTCAGTCATGGGATATAACGAAGGAAATTCGTAACAAAACATGTGTAGTCTTAACGTCCGTTTCTCTTGACTTCTGTTGCTGATACTGAAGTCGCAATGTGTCTAGTGTACTTATTTTACAGTCTCTATAAATCTATTTTTTAAAATTTCTCAAAGCACTTGCTGAATTATCACGTATAACTGTCAAGTCTCAAACGCTTCCCAATAGAGAGCTATTTGAATAATTGGCTGTTCTTCAGTCTTTTCTTCAGTCCACGAATCAATCAGTAAATTCGGATTTTATGTTTACCCTTTTAAACACATCTTCATGAAAATTCGGACACGGTATAACATGGGAATTATTGGACAAGAATCTATTGATACTCTTTATCAAGCAGTAAATGAAATAGGCATATTATTTTGATGGCAACTATTATTATTAATATTATTATTATAGGCAACTATTTTGAAGAAAGCCATTTTTACACCAAAGAAGTTAGTGTTAGCCAAAAATGAAAACGGTTTCCGTAAAGGCAGGCACTATTCAGTATTAGGTCTAAATCCATATAATTTTGCTTTTGTCGTTTTATGCGTTAAAGATTATAAGCAAAGTTAATTTTATATATCCTTTTAGAATTTTCTATATACTGCAGCATAATACGCAGAATACACTTATACATTATATTCATTAAGGTAAAAATTAAATACGTTAAACTACGTTAAATTGTCAAACTGGATACTTAAGATCTTTTACAGCTGATTTGTGAATCACATGTGCAAGTATTGTTTTCTTTGTCATAACAGGTGTTTTAAATATAGTAAATGTTTTAAATGTAGTAAAATACCGACATCGCCACTGGCTCCAGCCAGCGGCGATGTCGGTAAGATATTCGACCGCAATTTGTAAATACAATCATATCTTCTTGTGTTGAGTTAACAAATCATATCTTAATTGATAAGCTAATTATCAATGATTACCTATGTTACTGTCAACGCTAAGTCAGAAGAAAAATGATAATATATTAATATAAAAAATGCATGTGTTCTTTGCCTTTGGCTGGAGCCAGTGGTGATGTAGGTAAGATATTCGAACGCGGATCAGTATGTGCGGGATTCAAATCCTGGGCTCGCCCGTCACTGACATCGTTTTTGAGTGAGTAATCTGACTTTAACATTAACTTTATTTTAAAAACTTATTTCTATTTAATATATTTTTCCTTGTTCCTGCAGGAG
Organism: Enchytraeus crypticus; assembly: GCA_905160935.1. Lineage (NCBI taxonomy): Eukaryota > Metazoa > Annelida > Clitellata > Enchytraeida > Enchytraeidae > Enchytraeus > Enchytraeus crypticus. The sequence goes on along the minus strand of CAJHZI010000247.1, from coordinate 1,269,806 downwards.
CGAGAATGCGGTGCGGATGACAAGGTGAACGAGGAGGACAAGCCCAGGCCCAACCCGGCCCTCATTCAGGGCGCCACTCTGCCCAGCCGTATGGGCGAATTCCCCGCAGAGATGTATGGCATGCCCATAGAGGAAATCGACGAGTATTACTTCAATAAATATGTAAGTAATTATTTGTTTAAATGTGTATGCAATAATACCCTGGAATTATGGGTTCTGAGATGGTTTCATGTACTCTTTCTAAATGCTTACCCGGTCGCCGATTATTGCAAATGCAGTTTACGGTTGGTCTATTTTTCTGTGTCCCGTACACAAAACGGGGTTATATTTGTAATTTGCAGAAAATTTTAAATATTCCGTTATCCATTATTTCTTACTGAAAATTTTTTCAAATTTCTCAATATGCTTTTTGTTAGCTTGCGAAGAGAAACAGTGTAGTAATAAAAGTAATAGGCACAAGCATGAAGCTCTTAAAGTAGGCCATAAAGTTAGATTTGGGGTCCTTTTAGAACCATTTTTCTTCTATTAGAAACGATTTTGCTTTGAAAGAGAGCCAGTGATCTACTACAACACTTCTCAAGACCATGACCATGTTAAAACCCTCAAGAACGCTTTTCAAGCACTACAGGGCCGACGGACCCTTGCACAAGCGTTTGTGTTATCTATGCCAGACGTCGAGGGGTGCATTGCAGCACATACACGTATATGTACTGTGCATTTACGATAGTAGGGTTAAATATAGGCCTACAAGTAACCCCACATACACATAACTTAAAGTACACGCCACATTTCTCTCTCATAGTACACTGCCTACTGGCAGGTCCAAAGTATATAACGCCTCTACTCTAGTCTGTCTTCCGTTTTCCTCTTCATGTTCGCATACGAGTGGATCATCTAACATCCCTAATCTCGGTGTGCCTCTATTTCTCTTTCCTTCCATTCTATCTTCTATGTACAAATACATGTAGCAAATACATGCTACATATAAACATAAATAATAGTTGTATACTCAGCAATGTAAGCACAGAAAGGCACATATCCGCAACTCTGTATATACAAAGAAATATGCTCATGTAGCGGCAAACTCTGAAATTTAAAACCATAATAAACACAGTTATGCAGTAAAGAAATATAAATGTACAACAAATGAAATACTATAATCACAAGTGTAAAATCTGCTCCATTTTTTCGAAGTGACACAGTCTTGATTGTCAAATTGTTCTTCTCAGTCTGCACATAACTATGTTCTGTTGAATGAGGTTTGATTGATCGCTGAGATTAATTCTGTTGCTCATACTTTACATACAGAAATCATGTCATCTGGTCACGAAGCTATGTTTACTCTCTAGCGTTAAATACAGATGCAATACCATCTGTTGCCTTTCATCAATTTACCTCTCTAATGATTGTAATGCTTCCATATATTTCCTATAAATAAATATTTATAATTTATGTACATGTATAAGTACATACACACACATATACAGGGTGAGTAAAAAAAGTGATAACACCTGAAAAAGTTGGAATATCTCAGGCTATTGTTAATATTTTCAATGCAAACTTTTACCAATTAATAAAGGGCTAATGTGTGATGGGCTGGCCAATTTTCATCAATTTTAGTCTATGGATTGGCCATTTATACAAGTTTCAGCAGAGCAACCCCCCATCTTTTTCTTAAAAATGGCGTTGCTACAACGGTAAGGGCAAATTGCACTTCATAGGCGAGAAGGAAAAGTTGAACCCTCAGTATTACGTCAATACTTTTCTTTCCGAGCTGTTTGATGATTGCTAGGCTCTTCTACCAAATGGTTTCATCTTTCAGTAGGATGATGCTCCGGCTCATGCATCTCGTCATGCACATGAATGGATCAGCGAGAGAAATCCGAATTTCATCATGAAGAGTGAATTCATGATGAACCAAACTCTCCCGATCAAAAGCCTCTGGATCACCATGTCTGGGGAACCATGCTGCATCTCTATCAGAAACACCCGTCGAAGCCTAAAAACAAGGCAGAACTGCAGGAAGTGCTACCTACCATCAATTTGGGAGAGACTGCCCCAAACTGGAATCAACAAGGCTGTCCCAGCTTTCCGAAAGCTGCTGCAGTCCCGAAAAGCAACTGGAGGAAAGCATATCGATTAGGCAGTAATGCTAGCAGATACAACTGGTTCTTTCTGAACCACCACAACGACCCTTTTCAGAGCTAAAATAAAAATAAAATAAAATGAAATTTTTATTTACAGTACGTTCAAAAATGGGGAGTTGCTCTGCTGAAACTTTCATAATTGGCCAATCTATGTACCAAAATTGATGAAAATTGGCTACCCTATCACAAATTAGTCCTTTAGTATTTGGTAAAAGTTTGATTTGAAAATATTAACAATAGCCTGAGATTTTCAAACTTTTTGCAGGTGTTATCACTTTTTTACTCACCCTGTATATATATATATATATATATATAAATATATACATATATACAAACATATATATATATATGTATATATATATATATATACATATACAAATTATACATGTATATATGCACAATATATACATTAGACTACATTATGTTACTTGTGTACATATAATATTTTTTGATGAAATCAACTTGGTGGTCGATAAAGTGCTCTTATATGAAGTCTAGACGGACTGTGAGCAGGCATTTGTAGCAAGGACCTACTATTTGACAGAACACTGAAAATAGGCTTCACATATTTTTGCTTTTTGGCTTATTCAATCAATAAAACTTACAACATTTTAACTTCAGAGTTTTATTCATTACGCAAGCATTTCATAAAGTATACTCTTAATTTTACAGAATTATCCAGTTCAGTTACAATAAGATCTCTGTTCACTATTGTTCAGAAGCTTGGCGAAAATGCATCCACAAGTTGACCATATGCTTGAAATCTAGCTGTGTTTAGCAACTATCCATAGGAGAATTTCTCAGTAACACACGTGACTTTGCCTACGCATTAATGCCCTTCCTCTTTCTCAGTCAACGCCTGTCACAGCTTCCTCCTTGCAATTTGGTTCAGATCAACCTTTATGTCCATCTGAAGCTGGCCTGTACGGCTGTCTGTCTGTGTTACAGTTAGAGCCATTCTGTCTCTCTCTCTCTCTCTCTCTCTCTCTCTCTCTCTCTCTCTCCCTGTGTGTCTTTTCAAAGAGGCTGTATGCATCTCTCTCGTGCTTTTATGATATCCGTTCATCTCCCCGTAGAGTTATTAAATGGACCAATATACAGAGTCCAAGTTAAGATTTGGGTTCTCGCTCACTAAAGAGGACTGCATCGATCAAGATTGATGGGTGAATAAAAGCTGACTAAAGCTATGCATTTATAAAAGTACAATGTAGCAGTTAGCTAAAGATAGTTTATCTTACAGATATTGTGATTATTTAATGCATGATTTGATATTTTTCGACTCCCATTATTTTAAATTTGTTAACCAATCATTCATGCACGTATTAGTATAACATTAGTATAAAATATGGTCGCATTTAAACATTTTTGAAGCAGTCGTGTATATATCCCTCATTAAATGCAAATATATGTTGATATTTATATAGCTACTGCTCTTTCAATCTTTAGCTATCACACAAACACACACTCACATACTCAAACACATACAAACACACACACTCTATCTTCCTCTCTCCCTGTCTCACTCTTTCCATTTCTCTATATCTCTGTCTCAAATTTATCTACATAGAATTGACTCAAACTCTCTCTTATCTAGATATACGACTCTCTCTTAAGACTCTACATATCTCTCTTCATAGTTCTAAGTACGATTGTTTGCCACTTTCATTCCCCGCCTGCCCGTTCTCGTCGAGGCGTTGTCTCTATTTTGCCCGGCTACTCTCGGGGGTAATATCTGCCTGTCTGACTTGGTTTCTTCAAATGTATATCTATCTCTCACGTTAGAATCTCACGCACTGCTACGTTCTCCCACGAGTAACGTCTGTCCAGCCAGAGATAACATTTTCCATGCTCTTCTGGAAGGGTTTCTGCGGGTTGTGCGTCCCATTCCAACAGATAAACGAAATTATTGTTTGTTTGGAGTGTTCAAAGCGAAAATTACCCTCTTTATGATGTCCATTAATCCAAACGTTTTGTTTAAGACAAAGGTTGTTCCTGTTGACTATAGTTTCTTTAGAAGTGCAAATTTACGATTTAGTATGCTATGAAAGAGTGGAAGTTATATGTGAAAGGAGTAACTAGATGGACACAAATTTTGAGGAATTCTGCAAGCTGCCAGATCTGGAGGAAGGAAAATTTGCTGAAAATCATGAACACCCGTCTCCAGGAAGAGTATAATATTGTATGCTAAAAATGAACTAGTTTATTATTTTCTGATTACGATATATATATTGTTTGTGAGATTAATACACTATTAGCGTATCATTAGATTTTGTCGAGTATATTTAAGTATTTACTAGAGAGAGACAGAGAAAGGAACATAGATAGAGAGAGGGGAGAGAAAAAGAGAGATAGATATATCGAGAGAGAGAGAGAACAAATGAAATAAACTTTTTGACTCGGCTAAAATCTCTTCGCCCCTAAATGAAAATAGACCAGAAAACTGAGATTGCATCAGAGCTACGCCGCTGGTTTAGTTGCAGAGTACTATTCAAAACTAAATCTCTATAGAACTTTGCTCATTTCGCTTCAGTTACTTTCAATCCTTGCTCTTTATGACAGTGATGTAGTAAATGGGGGGGGGGCTAAAACCCCCATGGGCAGAACTTTAAAACATTGAGCACCGTTGAAAATTTTAAATTTGTAGACTACTCTCGCTCTCTCTTGGTGCACTGCCTACTGGCAGGTCCACGGCATATAACGCCTCCACTCTTCTCTGTCTTACGCTTTCCTTTTCATTTCCTCTTACGAGTGAGTCTGTACTTAGACTACTAGACTAGACAACTATGCTGGATTATTAATGCTGAAGCCGTTGTTTATGCATGTTAAAGGAGCGATCCTAAGATAAATGCTAATGTCCCACCAAACATACAAAAATAGAAAATCATCATATACATTTTGGGACTCTTATTCTCCTAAAAATACCTTCTATGCTACTGCTCTGTGTTTTGAAAATGCTGGGCATAAAATAGCAGATAATTTATGATGCAGTCTCTATGACTAATACATAAAATGCAAACTTTCGCTTTAAAATCTAAAATAAGTAACTTTTATTTCTTTATATTTTAATTCAAACGTGGCGTCAAATATAAAGTATAAATTAAGAACAATGTACTGATTTGTAAAAATTATGGTTTCATGATTTCGAAGTTTTTAATATTAAATAAATTCATTTAAGTAATTAAGTTAAAAATTTAGTTTCATTAATTAATTAATTGAATTCTCTAAATGATAGGTGAGCTGAGCCTGTAGCCTTGTAGTAGGTTGTCTGTCGTTGGTTCAGTAAGTGCTAGATTCCAAACCAGTGCTCTCCTCATAAGTGACACAAATTTAAGACATGAAACTGATGTTAAATTTGACGTTAGTTTTTAATGCTCGACTTGAGAAAAATAAACAAATTGCTTGTTAGAATTCGAATTCATAATGTTTATAACATTCAATAATTTCAACCTCTCGTGTTATTCAAAATTGAGAGGAGTCAATTATTAGAATGGTGACAATTACGGAGTGTAAACAGGAACTGCTCGTGTTATTTTGAGCCATTACATATTAGCACTGCATTGTATCAGTGAGTTTCCATTCAGGTGCAGCTTTGTATTGCCTCGTGTGTATCATTGCCATTCCGGGCCTTCCATAGTGATTCCGGATACAGGTGCCTATTTTTATGTCCTGCGCTTAGTCCGTCATCACTAGTCGATCATATAAACCAGCGTGCATAGAAATCCTGAAGAAACGTTGCTTAAAAAAGAAAGAATAGAAAAAGAAAGAAAGCGGGAAGAAAATAAAAGAAACCTTCCCAACTAAACGTAGCGCATCGAATGATAAAATATTTATAACTCGTGTAATACCAAATACCAAATGATATGATAACAACTGATGCTACCAAACTGTATTCATGTCATTTCTTAAAGCCTAACTATCTGCGGTTGTCAGATTGTTGTGAAATAAAAGAAGCTACATATATACAATGTGTATACATATACGTGTATATATGTGTATATAATGCATAAATACTATATATATATATTACATATATATATATATATATATATATATATATATATATATATATATGTACATATATACATATTCATTTAATCCATCCGAACCATTTTTTTAAATATTGCTACACTTGTCAAGTAATGGATCAATCGTACGGGTAGGTTAGAGGAGCGCCTATGATGGCTGAATGGGCATGTTAGTTTGTGATTCAGAATACGGATCAGTTTATGCGGGGTTCAAATTCAGTGTTCACCAGTAATTGATATAGTTTCGTGCTAAGAAATTGGCTTTAAACTAAGAGTTAGACTTCTATCCTATAGTAGGTATACTTAAGGCCGAAGCACCATATTGTACTAAAATTGTGTTGATTTGATGTGCATTATAGCAATGAGATCAATTCATGATTGTTGAAGCTACAGAACAACATAGTTCAAAATATGTAGCAGTTTACCTTCCTAACCAAGTGGCAGGTCCAAGATACATTTGTCTGCTCACATTCTCCTTTCGCGCTCCATAAATATCATTAAATCGATTAATGCCTTCACAAAAGGCTCTGCCTTATCCTCACCTTAATGTAGCCTATAGCTTGGGAATAGTATGGCTTCTGAGGTGATTTCCCGTTGTCTTCCTCTGCTCTTGCTCAGTCGCCTCTTATAACATAATTATGCAGTTTACCGTTGGTCTATTCCCGTACACAGAACGGGAAACCTGCACAACACGTTTATGCAGTGTTACTATCGTTTAAAAAACATGACGCCTACATTTCAGAGCGCCTTGCTGACTTCACATTTTATTTCTCAGATTTTTCTACTGTAACTCATTTAATAACTTCAATCATTTCGCTGCCTTTTAAGTCACAACCGAAACAGTTTTCTGAAACAGTACTACATTCAATTTTTTAATCCAAACACGACAGAAAACTAAGCATCATCACTTAACTGATTTCAACTCTTCACAATAGCTGCTGGTCTCAGCGCTTGTGAGGCATCAAACGAGGCGTCACATCTTTCCTGAACTGACTGCTGCACTGGACTGGACTCAGTTAAGTGTTCCAGCGTCCCGCGGCGTCCCACGGCGTCCCACAGCGTCCCACGGCGTTATGTGATCGTTAAATGTCTCATTCGTGGAATCCATACCGCCAGCAGCTAGATCCAAGCAGACACGTCACAGGGGTGTGGCTCTGTGCTCACATGACCTGATCACGTGAAGCTCTTGTCTGACATTTGTAAGATAACGGTCAAGTTGCGAGCCTGGAACGGTTAATTAAACTAGTTTTATAGTTTTAGTTTATATTCGGGTTTGGTAGTGGTTTAGTCTTTTTGAGAGTTCGATTTATTGATTACTGAGTGCTCTGGATCAATGTCTCAGCAGACTTTGAATGAGAATTTGTGTCTTGGGCCTGCCTCTGAGCTGAAGAATAGAGAGCGAAACGAGAGGGAGTTTAAAATAATTACTTTTTATTATCGCTGTCATCAGATATTTATTGAGTTGGTCGTTATAACATTAAAACTAAGGTTTGAATTGATTAAAAATTTGGCTGAAAGCACATTTTTAGCATTTGATTTACATTGCACTCCACATCATAGCAAGTGTACTAAGTAACAATTAAGAGGGGAAAATGTACATTATACGGAATAGATGCTCACAAGCTCATTAAAATGATACAGTGTTTCATTCTTAAATCGTGCACTATGAAATTCTAATTCAGTTTGTTTAAGATTTTGTGTTTTACACAAACTCTTCATTAAAATGAAAGATACTGCGACGAAGGTTAAATTGTGAATATTTAATGAAAAGTTATCTCGTGTAAGCTATGAATATGGTACTGAAAACTTCAAAACTCTGGAGCATAAATTATTTCATCTCTATGTATTCCTACGCTTATAGATGATAAGCTAAGATTAAATATTAACTTTTTGCTTGTTTGTCTATTTCTAGACGTTTGTTGTGGTCGCTAAAGACAGAACAATATTTCGGTTCAGTTCGACGAGCGGATTTTTTCTGCTGACACCTTTCAATCCCGTCCGGAGGGCCGCCATCTACGTCCTCACTCATCCGTATCCTTGAAAACAGCTAATCAATTTCAATCAATCTATCAATCAATCAATTCACCAGTCAATCAATCAATCAGTACGTCAGTCATTCAAAACGAAGTGATCAATTGATCTTTAATATATTATTAAGATAATTGTACTTGCATTTAAATATGTGATAATTCGTATATTATTTTATTATTTTTTATACCTGTGTTGTGTCCGGGTTTCCTGAAGAATAGACCAATATGGACTGGACGTGTCGTAAAGGCGAGAAAGCACTAAGTTCTAAAACCTGTATCAGAAAGGGCATTCTCACCACAATTTTAATTTTTGAAGTATAATTGCATAGATTTTCTGAAATAAAATAAATATTTCTATCTTTAGTGAGAGTGACTAGCATGTCTCTTACATTAAAGCCCATACTTGCGCGATATATCAATATAAACCCCTGAAATGATTTGTGTCCCATTTTCTATCTTTCTTGCTTCCTCTTTCCTCTCTCTCTCTTTCTCTCTCTCTCTCTGTCTGTCTCTTTCTGCTAGTCTTCCTCTCTCTCTTACTCTATTTTCCCCCCTCTCCGTCTCTCTCTCTCTCTTTCTTTCCTCTTTTTCTCCCTCTCTTCCTTCGTTTCCACCCTATCATCCTCTCTCTCTTTCTCTCTCTTTCTTTCGCTCTCTCTATATATATATATCTCTCTCTCTCTTTCTCTCTCTCTCTCTCTCTCTCTCTCTCTCTCCCTCTGATTCCTAGCTGTCCGAATTCCAAATCCGCAGAAATCGCATTATTTCTCGATAAACAGCGCTACGTCAACGTTAAACTGGTCTGACGCTTACAGAACGCAAGAGGAATTGCCCATCGCTCGGATATAATCGCCTCCAAGTCCGCTCTATCATATTCTATTTTCTTCTCTTCAGTCTTCATTATTCTTCATTCACATGGGAGTTTGTCATCCGGCAATTTTCCTTCTTTCCTTTCTACCTATCACTAATGCTTTTCTGTCGCTCGGAAATCTAGAATGTTTAATTTTAAGAAATAATTAATTTAGCTTTAGTTAAAGCTTGTGTAATAAAATAATGTTTGAACAGAGCAAATGTAAGGCATTCGAGTTATTTTTTAAATTAATCTCAATTTTAACTTTTTAAATTTTGATTTAAAACAGTTTTAGCTGCGTGTGTTCATTCGCATGAGTAAGGAAAGTTGTTTTAAATTTCTTAGTAACATCTTTATTGACGCTATTTAATATGAGATCGTGGCTGCCATATTTATAATTTTTCAATTTATTTCTGTAAACTATATATAAAATTCGTCTGTCTGTTGTATATTTCTTAATGTTCTTTGAACTCTTCAATCAAGATGGCTTGAATACTCATACTCATATCTCAACTAAATGCTCTAAACTTTGACTTTTCAGCAGGGTAGAAGCTCTGCGGATTCCGTATCATTTAATATTTCCACAATCGATCACTGTCTGGACTTGGTGTCCTCTACTGCAGATGGCGTCACTGATGTCTGGAGTAAAAATACCACAAAGCCTTCCTGGCGACTCTTAAATTAATTTGAGACTTTCCGGCGAGGTTTCAATCGAAAGGGAGGCTCAAGTTTCGCTAAATTCTGTTAGTGAAATGACAACAGGAGCCGATGAATGAGGCTTTGAACATTGGCCTTGTGGAGAGTAACGGTTAGAAAAGGAAAAGAAAATAAACTATCAATCAATCAGAATCTTTTATCTGGATTGTTAAGTCAGACTCAGAAGCATTTTCTATAGCGAGGAGTAAAGATCTAACCTGTTTTTCAGTTGATACTCCGTCATCTCTGAAAGTTTGTTTTAGATACTCATTGTTCTAATACACAGAATTCCTAGCTGACAAGATTTTTCTGTTTACTGCAATAACTGCTTTAGTCGTCAGCTAAGAACTTATGCCGTTTTAAATTTTGGTATACTGATATCTCCAAATGCTTTCAATTGTAAAACGCGGCAAAGAAAAAATATTGGAACAGCAATTTTTACGGATAGATAGAAAAAAGATTGGAGCGCAATCGTAAAACAACTTCAAAGATAAATATCAAAAAGTGACGAAGAAGAGTAGGCACAACAACTAATACTGAGATACTGTGATTGGAAGAAGAAACTGGCAAATCACTTCAGAAATCACGTTTTCTTGAAGAATAATTTTACTATAGGTGCGTGATCTTATTGATCTAATTGACTTAATGTACACCTGGTGATAGAAAATGTTTTTTCTTGATCTCTTCAAACGAAAGTACTCCTGGGGGTATAAGAAAACAACATAAACTGAGTGAATGGCAAAAATTCCAGAACAGAGTGACGTAATTTTTTACCTCCAAAATCTAATTCTGTGATAAAAAACGAATTACAAATAATAATCTTAGAGACATCCGGCTTATTCGTTGGATCCCGTGGGCAAATGATATCAGAACAAGCGTATTAAGGATTTCATATAGTCACGAAATTCCTATAACATATTCTAAGCTTGATTTTTTTATTTAAATCAAAAAGGTAAATTCCAATTATTTCGAAATATACTTGAAATTGATTGTTAATCAAAACGGAAACCAAAGAAATCTAAGTATCCGACTGTTGAGTATTACAGCATATAGAAGCACAATCATAGTTGAATTTTCTAGGCTATTTTTGTCATTGTAAGCTTATTTAGGCCTGTTTGAAATTCGCTCAAATTAGGTTGACAAGATAAAATAACAGCATAAATTCTCATTAATTCATCCAGTATAACAACGTTTCATTAGATTTGGACTTACTTCATCAATAAATCCTCCTAAATCATTTTAGCTATGTGTATTATTTAACAGTTGAGTTTAATTAGCCTCTCCTTAAATGGTGGAGAAATTAAGGACTCAATTCTAGTCTTCCTTGATGGCAAATTTGATATTCCAATTTCTCTTTATATTAGATTGTTCGAAATATCTACGAGGAAAAATCAAATCCTGCAATCCCCATGTTATTCATATTCTATAACTCTGTTATTCTCATGCTATTTCTATTCTATAACTATGTTATTCTCATGCTATTTCTATTCTATAACTCTGTTATTCTCATGATATTTCTATTCAGTAACTCTGTTGTTCTCATGCTATTTATATTCTACAACTCTGTTATTCTCATACTGATTCTATTCGATCACTGCGATTGACGAGATTTATACGCATATCAAGTACTCATAAATCCATCTGCAGAAATATCGACTCACGATTGACCAAATATGAGTCGAGCATACATCATACTCAGCAATAGAATGATACATATGAGTACATGCTCTGATATATAGCACTGAATAAATTTAGTTAATGCATCATACCCAGCAATACAACGCTGTGTATCAGTGCATCTGCTAACTGGTGTATTCACATCGGCGTAAAGCGACAAGTAAATCCGTTGATCGGAACGCCACTCTCCTCAGAATCTAAATTAATGGATTTACATGCTGCACATTGCCTGCCGTTGTCTTAACCTATAAAGTACATCTGGCTTCTGCGGAATTTTAAAAGGGATATACACTAGGATTCAAAGCGAAGAATACAGACATTTTAAGAAAGTTGGATGTGAAGGTATATTGTTGTGAACTCGTAGTGTATCACGATAGTTTTATGTTCTGCCAGCCACGCATTGCAATGGTATCATGGAGTTCTGTGAAAGGTCATGACCTTAATGTCGGAATGGTAGAAGAAGTCAAACGGTCAGAGATTGATCATAGAATCCAATCCTGTCCTGTCACTCCGGGTCCTGCTTTGCCACCTCATATATCATTTCCTGTCCATGTAGGCGACAATAACTCCATAGTCAGTAGGTATAGGCCTACTCGTTTTTGATACAAAGCTTTTGTATGAAGTAGAATTTTAAAATTTTAATGTAATATTTAGAATATTTAGTGGATATGGGCCTACAACGTTAAATTCAATATGCATTCAATTGTGTGATAAGTTTACAAATATATTCAATACTATAGTATTTATTAAGTTACTATTTAGTATCCTACTTAATACTAATAGTACTAATAATTCATAGACACACTATAGTGGCTGAATTGTTTAGGCAATAACTCTGATAATTGTTCAGGTAATAACTCTGTTATTCTCATGCTACTATTCGATCACTGCGATTGGAGAGATTTATACGCATATCCAGTACAAATCAAATTATTTAGGTCTGATTTTGAATTTAGAAGATACATTCGAGTCTGCCAGTGAGTGAACGTCGCCAGATGGACTTGAAAATTTGCGTCAATAGGGTTGTCTCGCTATAAGTAAACGTGCGAATAGCTCTGTTAAAATTCTTCCAATAAAATAAATTTTAGTTATTTGTCATCTAATTCTATTTTTTATGCGAAGTGTTTAATAGAAAATGATTAAACTTATTTTAGAGTCCTACGATTGTCCAAAATGACAATAACTCTGAAAATTATATAATTACTACCTTAATCTTATCATGACCATATTGATCAGAGCCTACGGAAGCTATTAAAATCATTGATATACCGACAATAATGCAAATAATATGAGTAAAATTTAATTACTTACAAAAAACATTTCTATGTACATGTTTTGCACTAATACCAATTAAAATTGTAAATCCATATCTAAAATTTATAAATTTAAATTTAATATTTAACATTTTGGCTCACGCCAGTGCCTCGAAAATTAAACACACTTACTTCCGGTGAGTATAGTTCGGGTAACATTTTAGTTTAGACACTATTTGCTGCTGATGCAGTATGCCTTCCATTACCATTGGAAATATACTATTCGTCATCGTCATTGTCCTTCCGCAAAGAGAAGTTGACCCGGACTGCATGTTACGTGGATTTATCTTCATCTAGCGACGTCCTTTATGTCATCATAACATGGCTCTCTCCATTTACCCACGCTATATTATCATCTATCTAGTACATTGCTGATTCGCTCTCGCATACATGTAAGTAGTTTTTATGCTTCAGAGGTTGCTCGAAACTACTACTACCAATCAGTTGGGGATTTATTACACAAGAATATATCTCTCAAGATGTTTTGATTTATAGTTTCTTGCGGAGATTTTTTTAAACTGCAGCTTGAAGATAAAAAAATCTTCTCTTAATGGTTTCAAGCTTTATACACTTCGTGTTCTTCAAATATAAATTCGAAATTCATGGTGTTATGTTGCTGAAGTGAGAAGGAAAACAAATTTAGTTTTAATACCTTGAAGTTATTTTTCTTTTAATACTTAGCTTGTGCATAACTTCTTTGTAAGTGCCGGTTTGTTGGGGTTTTGAAATGCATGGACGCCCTTAACATAATCATGCAATCATTATATGAGAAGTGATCGAAAATACAGCCTTATTATTTATAATAGTAAAAATACTAATGGTAATAATATTATTGTTACTGTTATTATTATAATCATTAGTATTACTTTAACCCCGGGTGTAAAGAACCCGGGGTTTGATAAAAGCGATTTGAACGTGCTGAATCTCCGCCCGGCTACTCTAGGTAATCTAGTTGCTAAATTTATTGATCAAGCAGATTACATAGAATATATGCAAAGTCATCGAAAGCCTCTATCAATAAAAAGAGGTCTCTTAGACCTTAAAGAGCTTATCGCTGGGTTGCTCTGCAATAAATATGCACATGCCATCAATGAAGTCAACTCCATCGGGATTAATTGAGCAGTTGGGCATATCTGCCCGTTAAAAGGAAGGTTTGATGCCGCTTTTTATAAATATTTACTTAGAATTTATTAAAATATTCCTTTTTCAAAGTGCTATGTGCATACCATTTTATTGTTACAAACGGCAGGCATTTGATTACAAACCTATTTACCTTAACATCTCTTTCTTTATGCACACGCATGCACACATAAACACACTTGTGCGTGCACAGTATGTTCAGTATCTGTGTTATGTTCGTCATCCTCGTCAACTGTATCTTCATGGCTACCAATCAGGAGATTGCTCATTCCGAGTTAGTACTAATTAATACTTTATCTGAATTGTACTCAATCCTCGAATAAGTACTAAGTAATACTTTATCTGTACCCTGACTTTGTGATCTAATTATATTACTATAGGTTAATAAAATCTCAGTTGTATCAACAGATAATGTTTGAATCCGATGGCAGAACTCGCGGCTTCATTTCCGCATTCGGCTACCTTATGTAATATTCAATTGCTTGTCTTTACAGAAATGAGTCCTGTAATTCCCTTACAAATTAAGATTCAAAGGTTCATAACGCAACGTTGCACCACTATGTATTGCACTTATAACCTTTGGTTTACAGGTCGCCTTGTCAACATCTATCCTCTGGATGTTTACAAATAAACTCTCTCGCGCTCTCTCTCCCTCTCTCTCTCTATGTTGCTTTACACATTGTCAGGTCAAAGGAATTTATTGCTAAACACTTTCCATGGTATATGTAGCCATAGTATAGGCTACTTACTAGTTGTAAAGTATTCAATTCATTGACAACAATCGCAGCAACAAAAACGTACTAACTTAATGCTGCTTTCATGCTATTACCGTTTAAACTAACACCAGGATTATGGAACCAAAGTCAGGCTTAAGAACAAAAAATATAAGGACCCATTACAAGGTAAACAATACGAGAAATTCTGGCTAGGATTGAAAACTAAGACTGGAAGGTTAATCCAGTTGAACGGCTGCTGATTCGACTGTAGATGGAGCCAGTGGCGATATCTGTAATATATTCGATCTCGGATCAGTATGTGCGGGATTCAAATCCGGGGCTCGCCCGTCACGGACATCTCTTTCGACTGAGGAAACTGACGTTAACATTAGCTCTATCAGCTTTTAATTTTTTTTGCTTGAACAGGGCAGCATTTACGGGTATCTACACCGTAGAGGGTTCGGTGAAGATGCTGGCGAGAGGTTTCATCCTGTCTGACTTCACCTACCTCAGGGACATGTGGAACTGGCTCGACTTCATCGTCGTAGCTTTCGCGTAAGTAAACCAGGAACCTAACAACGATGTCTCGCTGAAACGTTGGTCTAAATTTTGACCCGCTTGCCTTGGATCTTGGACTTGGACTGTTTTGATCTCGCTTTCTCTTGCGGTCTCTGTGTACTCAGTCGTCATCGTGTGGTGCTTTGGCGCCTGTTTGTGTAGTGTCTGCAAGAGACGTCCCTGACATTGCCTTATGGCGAGGAACCCGACGTTAAATTCTTATTGATAGATTGATTGATTGTATGGTGACTGTGCAAAACAACTTGTGAAATAAAATTATCAAAAAAACAATATAAATTGCTTTAAAACGATAATCATATATAATATACATTTAACTACAACTACAGTGTGTTACTGTCATCAATGACAACATTGAGCACTATTGAGACAAATCCATGCCGGCTAGCAAAAAGAAGATCCAAAAACGGCGTAAATCTCAAAATCCAGAACACCAGTCCAAAGAAAAATGACATTCCGAGAGTTAACAACTTCAACTACTCAGAAAGGAGTACTGGGCTGCTCATGTTTTGTGAGATGAAAGCTGAGGACAGCTTAAACTAATGTTTGTGACGGTAGCTCGAGTGTGTTGAGTCATCTTGAAAGAAGTCTTGTAATTAATTCCTGACCGCAACTTTAACCCTACTTCACGTATATAGTACATTTATCTATAAATTTACAGCTAGGTATTCACAAAAAGGTGTTTGATTGACCAATCGGGAAATAAACCTCTTTTGTATTCTTGCAAGCTGATAACATCTATTTATTATTTACTCTCGAATACTCTAGTTGACTAAATGATTAAATCAATAAACTCTCTGTCATTTCTGATTTATTTTAGATCTTCCTATATCCTAACATAACCAACCCAAGCTGACTAAATTGTGTCAATCAAATCGTATAATTATAATACGGGTAATAATGTTAATATATTAACATTTATAAAATATCTGTGCTATATGCTTAATATTCTATCATCCCATTACTAGCATAGATTCATATCTACTGATGGATGTATGCCTTACTTATAAATTATTTATTGATAGTATTAGTATTTTATCTATTTGAAACCATTATTCTAAATATCCAGTTACATTTTAAAGATTGAGTATGTAATAACTGTAATTCTTTATTAAATAATGAGTATGTAATAACTGTAATTCTTTATTAATTAACGAGTATGTAATAACTATAATTCTTTATTAATTAACGAGTATGTAATAACTATAATTCTTTATTAATTAACGAGTATGTAATAACTGTAATTCTTTATTAATTAATGCATTCATCTTTATCCATCAGATACCTAACCATGGCTCTTGGAGAGGTTGGTGGCAAGGTTGCAGTTTTAAGAACGTTCAGGGTACTTAGGGCTCTAAAAACTGTGGCTGTTGTACCAGGTTTGCTTTCCTCATTCTCCTGTACTACTCTTTATAAAGAGAAACCATTTGCAAATTTGCAGACATTTTCTAAGCCGACGGCCTAACAATATTTCTTTAAGTGATTAGAAAAGGCTTTTAGAAAGTTACAAATATGATTACATCAATAGATTTTTACTTTTCATCATTTTCAGGTAGACTTCCTAGTAATAATCCAAATTTCTATTAAATTGTAATTACCTAATTAATAGTAAATTTAAACTTTATACAATAAATACGTTTGTGAGCAATCATATAAATTGATGAAAAAGTATGTTTTTAAAGAGCAATTGTATGAGAATTCTAGAGTATTGTAGTTCTATGTATAATGGACAGACATAAATATTTTATAGCAGTTGCAAAAAACCACAACCGTCGTGGTATCTAGACACAGTCTAGTATCCTGAAGAAGCACGTATTGTGTCTCTTTATTATTTAGATACTGTATGGCCTTGATGTGAAATGATAACGTTATATCTATGTTGAATTAGTATGAATGGCCTAGTTGCTTTTTATATGGCTAGTTGCTTTTTATATGCTATGACTAAATTATTCTTTATGAATAATTATTTATTTCTAACAATGATTTAATTTTATGTAAACATGTACCTCTATTACGTACGAAGACTATATACACATTTAAGAATATTCAAACAGAACATTTCTGAATCTTAACGAAGGATACTTGCTTCACTACAGACGCCTAAAGCAGATATTGCAGCAAGCAATAGCAACCATCAATGAAATAGTATTTCTGTGATATATAGACGCTGTTATGAGAAAAACGTTTAAATTAGCGCATGACGAACTGAAACGAACTAAATAACCTAGTTATTGAACTTTTTCTATGTTCCTTATCATTTAACAGAGCACTAATTAAAAATATGACTGGTATCGAGTTGGCACTGTGCTTAATATAAATTATTTTAGAAATATTTTAAAATTAAATTTTATTAAGATGTTTCAAATTAAATGTTTTCTATATTAGTTATTATTTAAACTAAATGTAGCTATTTTCGAACGAGCAGATCTACTACCTGTATTGTTATGATATGCAGGCCCATCTCTACTTCTCATATCTCACAAAAATCTAAAAGTTATATTACAATTTGTTCTATTTAAAAAAAGTCTTCTAAATAAGTCCGTTTTGAAATATGATTCTAGTACTGATCGTAATGGACGTTAGGAAAGTTATGCAAATGCGTATTAAACTTTAGAAGATTTCGCTTTCGTGTCAAATATTTAATTAAAGCGGCCATTGTTGTAACAAATCCGAGTTTAGCCTTTATGGCGCATACATTGAATTCTTCAGATTTTATCATTTAATTTATACAGTTTATTTAAGTCTTAGAAATTATTCTCTCTTCAACGAATTTAGTGTATATATCGTAATAGTTTCCTATAAAGATTATTTTTTGTGGAACCTTAGTGTAAAATATTCAATTTCTTAAAATGAAGCCTAGATCATTTAAATTATAACGCCATTTTCATTCAGTGAGTCTCAAATATTAACTAATATTGTATACTTTTACAAATAGTTCAATACAAGTACACTGATGAAATTTAGTTATTGATGGATTGATTGATTGATTCATTAATTCATTCGTTCATTGATTGATTGATTGATTGAGTAATTAATTAATTTATTCTTTCAGTCAGTCAGTCAGACCGTCAATCAATCAGTCAGTCAATAAGTCCATACCTTTTTCTTTAATTATTATACTGTGTATGCAAGTTATTTTCTGTACAGTGTATCTCGTAAACGCTTTCATTGTTGATGCTACAGCGCTTCATATAAACTGATTCCAGTACGTTATAATCGTAGTTATTCACTGATCCTACAAATTCCCCTTAAACTAACCCTCATATTTCAAACGTTGCTTCTGAAATACAACTATTTATATGATTTTAAATGACTAAGTCAAATGACGAAGTCTTTTCCCAGTAGTGATTCGTTACAATATTGACTATACGTACGCCCATTGAGATTATTTGATTACCAATAGTTGTTTAGTTTTACTATATAGTATAAATGTCAACAATATCTCCTACAGATGATGAAATGGACTCAAAGTCCAGTTTGATGTTGTTTCTATAATGTATATGATTATTGTGATTTATATGTTGCACGCAAATTCTACCCCTGTAGGCCGTACAGAGCATGCTAATTAGTTAGCTATACTTTTGAGCTATGCAATCGATCAAGCTCTAAGTAGTCTAACCATGCTAATCAATGGAAGGGTTAACGTTATTTTCCTGTACTGAAGGCAAACTATGCATGTTTATTCCAGCCCCCTCTCGCTGTTCTCTTTCTCTCCATCAATGATCTTCTATATGGAATTTTCGATACAAATTGTTTAACAAATCTTCTATCTCCCTCACTATGAGTGTAGCCATCGTCAGCGAACCACTTTATGCTCGTTGTGCTTATGTTTAATTAAACTCAATATATTAACTTGTTTTCATTTATGGAATAATTTGCTTCACAAGCCTACAAAAATTTTGTGCAATAAGCCCGTAATTATTTTAAATGACGTTTTGTTAAATGGTTCTAAGGTAATTGAAATGTAGAACAGCTGCCGCTTGCGCAATACTATGCCCGTAATGTTTGATGTTACTTACACGCATAATCTCATCGTTCAGATTTGAGCACCTAGCATGCTTTACCAAACATGTTCATTTAGATTTCACATTGATGTTTTATGGCACTACGTACGTAACATATACATACTGGGCCGGGTTGAATTCATCCTTGGATTAATGTCCGAAATTTACGTTACAGTTTTTTATAGCTCTGTCGGATCGGCTTGTGGCTCGAGTTCCATAATGTGCTCGATATTGTCTTGAGAATATGTATTTTAAAAAAACGCTCGCATAACCTCGGCCTTAACCCAACTGACATCATCCATATGATAGGCTATAGAATAGGCTTTCGGTTGGTTTTGGTTAAATTATAGAGGTGAATTACTTTTATCTCAATTCTAAATCTAAAGGTAATAGTTTATATGTAATTTTTTGTAACTTGTTTAATCGCTAGTGAAAAAAATTCAAATCGACTTACCAGATCGAATCCTGAAAGGATCCTAATCAACTGAGTTTTGTGGAACATTGACTTTAAGCCCTCTTATTTCGATGCACGTATATAAATTGTAATGATTATTTTTCTACACGTACTATAAACTTTATATATGCATAAAGTATAGATATAAATTTGATTTTAAAGAATTATATTTTACAGCACAAAAAAGTCTTGATTTGTTACTTCTATAGCGTTGGTCATTACATTTAACACATATACTTTTCTCTCAATCATTCGATGGGAACGACGACTACATGTATTATTGTTTGTTTTAATATAGTTATATATATATACATGTATATATAATAGGGCCTATATTTATATATATATATATTTCTATATATTATACAGTAGGCATATATATATATATATATATATATATATATATATATATATATATATATTTATCTTCAGTGCACTGCCAAGTGACAGGTCCAAGGTACATATTCATACTCAATGTCTGCTTTCTCGCTTCATAAGAGCACTCCTTAGATCAACAAGTTAATCCCTTCACAAAGTCTATGCCTTATCCATACCATATGTAGCCTATAGCTTGGGAAAAGTATGGCTTCTGAGGTGATATATATATATATATAAATATATACGCATACATATATTTAATATAGTGTAATATTGTTTATTTTAGTGCTAAACATGAATAAACATAGATATAAAAACAAAAATGTCATGTGATGCTCAATAGAGATTAGTTATGGACTTATAGTAGTGATCTTGCCAAGCTGATAACCATTTGGGCTTAGGCTTTCATTAGGCAGCCCAGTTACAAAAGACAACAACCGTTAATCAGTTTAATACTGTATTTTTATAGTTTGCTCCTATTGTTGAAAATCTCCTTTTCCCATTTCTATTTTTGTTAAGTATGGATTTCTGACTCATTGATTGGATATGCCTACTATTTTTATTTGTAAAAATGACAATAATTAAGAATTTAATTAATAGTAAGGAATATATTTCAATTTATGGTTGTATATAAGTAACTATTTGAATTAAGCTAAAAATTCAGAGACATATTGTAAAAGACTGAACAATCCATATACTATCGTACAATCAATCAATTGCCCGGTTTTCACTGATATTCCTTCGAGACAGAAAATTGACGTTAAACTTGGCTTCAGTTTTAATGTTTTATTGATTGATTGATTGATTGGGCAGGTCTAAAGACTATAGTGGGCGCCCTGATGGAGGCTGTTAGACGATTGCGTGACGTGATGATTCTGTCGGCCTTCGTTCTGTCTATCTTCGCTCTGATAGGACTTCAGTTGTACCAGGGAACGCTGATGCAGAAGTGCATTCTAACTCCCAATATGTCAGACTTCTATTTCAACGACTCGGATATAATAAATCCGTGGCACTATGAGGAATATCGCGCCAATAGAGGTTAGAACGTGTCAGTGTCTGTACATAATAGCCGACCAAAAGTGCAGAATTAATTGAAATGCCAAAATAAAATAGTTATGTGCTCATTTATTTTGTTATTTTAAGTTTAAATTTACTTAAAATGTAATACCAAAAGTAGTTAATAAACAACCTTGCATAATTGTAAACCACTTTAGTGCCAAGTTCAAATAATTAAATTCGAATATGAATTGAATACTGTGAATCGTTGTGATCTTGACCAAGAATTTCAAATGCGATAACTGATAAAATGCATATATATAATATAACATCTATATTATATATATAATTACATATGTTTTTATTATACGATAGTAACTATCTGTACATGTATAATACTAAATGTATATAAAATCAGAAAATTATGTGTATGTATACTATACATATATTGGATATTTGATACAAAGGACACAAGCGTGCAATGGTCGACTTGAAGTATCGCAGAATGCTTGTTTCTTATCACAGACCTTCAATTTATATCTTTTACAGGGTTTATTAATTTAATTACACTAAATTCAAAGAGTTTTATTGTTTCCGCGTATAGTTATTATAAGGTCCATTTCTGAATTGTATTGACATATAGATACTGCTAAACAGAATTTTCTAATCAGTTTTTTGATACTGATAAAAAATCTTAATACCAATATATTGACAATGATAAACAGGATCTTCCTAGCAGTACATTGATACTGATAGGCAGATGCTCCATATAAGTATATCAATACGGATAAAGAATCTTCTGTTAGAATTTCACTAAAAAATTGTATTTTTATCGTTGTTTCGCAGAAAACTGGTATGATAATCATCTGCCAGATGGTCGGATATGCGGGGAATCAGGAAGGTGGGTTTTCGTAAAGTCTCTCGAATTTAAAGTGATAAAATGTCTCGTAAATGGATATAAGCTACATTTACTGGATCTTGCAAGTCGGATTCTAATGTTTTATTAAACTAAAACTGCATATGTTTCTTAAAATCCGACCAAGCAGAAGCGACAGATTACCAGACAAGTGTCATGACGATTTATAGTAATAATACTAATATTTATATTAATTATTACTGGAATAGTATTCATAGTTCGATATTCTGATTTTAAGCTAATTTTCAATCAATTGTGGCCTTGTAATAGCTTTAGCTCTTAGACTTTTTAAGATTTGGTGCATCGAATAAGATGTAAACGAAGGAAACAGCGTGCAATTAATAAGGTATTGCAAATTTTAAATTAATATTTACATGTATATATATCCTTAGCTGTTACTTACATGTCACATGACGCATTTTGTATACACGTACATTCATGTTACATGTCGTTTCATACATATTGTACGTTCCATGTTGCATGTTGCTGGTGTTGCTGCTAAACTTTTCTTTTGTTGCTGTTGTTGTTGCCGCCAAAAATCTAAATATTTTTTAAAAGCTAATAGCGGTTGATATAAACTATGACCGAGCTACAGTCTTATCACTCTAGGTTGATATAGACTATGACTGAGCTTCAGTCTTATCACTCAAGGTTGATATAGACTATGACTGAGCTTCAGTCTTATCACTCAAGGTTGATATAGACTATGACTGAGCTTCAGTCTTATCACTCAAGGTTGATATAGACTATGACTGAGCTTCAGTCTTATCACTCAAGGTTGATACCGGGTGAGAAGGGGTGACGGATTAGAAATAAAATCATACATGTATATGTCTGACAGACGTACAATTAGGAAGAAGAAAATGCAGACAACTAAAATAGCAACCTACAAATCATGTCGTAGTATTTTTTCCTTGTTCAAATATAGACTATAGATAATGCAACAATAGTTTATAACTTTATAGGCTAGTAGATAGTGCACAACATTAGACTATAAGCTAGTAAATAGTGCCCAGCATTAGATCATAGGCTAGTCGATAGTACACGACATTAGATTATAAGCTAGTAGATAGTGCACAACATTTTTTTAGATAGTTCACAGCGTTAAATCATGGGCCAGTAGATAGTTCACAGCGTTAGATTGTAAGCTAGTAGATAGTTCACAGCATTAGATTGTAGGCCAGTAGACAATGCACAGCGTTAGATTGTAAGCTAGTAGATAGTTCACAGCATTAGATTGTAGGCTAGTAGATAATGCACAGCATTAGATTGTAAGCTAGTAGATAGTTCCCAGCATTAGATTACGGAGAACTAAGATCTTACTGCGACTATATGAGAAGAACCAATTAGAATTATTCAACCGGAACTGATTGCTTGTGGAAAGCTCGCTACAATTGAATTCAATCAGTCACTGTGCGTTCATCCAAGTGAGATCAATATGAGAATGTTTGTATCTAAATAAATCTTTAATTTCTGTTTATTGGTTTGGTTTTGGCTTCGTAATGCTTGCGGTTGTTATAGTCGTCGTTGTTGCTGTTGTTGTTACTAATTTTTTCTTTTGTTGTTGCTGCCGATGCGGCTGCTATTGTTGTTAGTATGTTCTTAATTTGCCAATATGTGTCATTCTATGTCTCCTCTCGCTCTCGCATTCTCTCTTTCTCACTCTCTCTCTCTGTCTATCTCTCTCTCTTTGTCTCTCGAAGCTTTCTCTCTCTCTCTCTCTCTTTATCTCTCTAGCTTTCTGCATTTCTGCGTATTATTTAAAATAGCAGGCCTCTAAATCAATAATATTGACATAATGAGAAGCAATAATGATATATAGTAGTAGTAATAATAATATAAAAATTAATAATGACATCGAAAGTAGAGGCCTATAAACCAAACCTGCAACGTTTGCAAATTTATCAGGATAATAATTGTTAGGTTGATTTTAAATGAACTTGTCGATAATAATTTTTAAACAAATATGTAACATCATTACCTATTTCGGTCAAATACGTAACATATAACAAATACTTGTACCCAACAGATGTATTGATACTTTTCAGTCAATGTCCACTTGGATATTCTTGTTTGATCTCCGGAGTAAATCCTAATTTTGGCTTCACAAACTTCGATAACTTCCCATGGGCCTTGCTGTGCGCCTTCAGGCTTATGACTCAGGACTACTGGGAGAATCTCTATCAGCTGGTAAAATGTCCACTGATGTAATGATTAATATATGCAGATTATTGTAATATGTAATACATGATTATTATATGCAGATATACTGTAATATCTAATATATGTTTAATATATGCAGATATACTGTAATATCTAATATTTGTTTACTATATGCAGATATACTGTAATATCTAATATATGTTTAATATATGCAGATATACTGTAATATCTAATATATGTTTAATATATGCAGATATACTGTAATATCTAATATATGTTTAATATATGCAGATATACTGTAATATCTAATATATGTTTCTTACTGCAATTTATAATATTTCAAAAGATGAACTGCACAATATGTCGATAACAGTAATCTATAATATTTCTACTGCTTCAATGTGTAATGTGTAATATATAAATTACTGTAATATGTAGTGTATGCCGCTTACTGTAACATTTAATATGCCGGCTATAGTACTATATACATGCAGTTTGTAGACTACAATAGTATGTACTATAATGAAGTAGAATCGGTGGGATTATTTGTTAGCTGACTGACCTCGGATCAGTAGATGCAGAGTTAAAATTCAACTTTTACCCCTCACTAGCATAGTTGTGGTGCAGGAAATTGGTGTTAAAAGTTCTGTGACAACTGGCAATCAGATGAATTTATAATAGCAGTTCCCTATAACATAATTCACTTATACTAGAGTTCTGCTAGTTTGTTTAGGCAGATTACATGCCAAAATATTTGTAAGAGTTTTGTTTTACTTAGTTACTGTTATGGTAGTTTATAATATGAATTTGTATACAGTGTTATATTATTTATTGCATTATTGCATATATGGTAACTTTGTCATCAGGAGGTAATCACTGCGTATGTCTTAGTCTAAAATGTTTAATAGCCTATCATGCAAAAGCATCTCTATATTTTAAAAAGGTTGCAAACAGTAAAACAACACAAAAAACACTAATAATATAGCTGAAGTAACGGTGACAAGGGTGACTAAAGGTGACAAATTGTAGGAGATGCCTAGGTCACAACTC
This sequence comes from Enchytraeus crypticus, assembly GCA_905160935.1. Lineage (NCBI taxonomy): Eukaryota > Metazoa > Annelida > Clitellata > Enchytraeida > Enchytraeidae > Enchytraeus > Enchytraeus crypticus. The sequence continues at coordinate 1,244,675 of CAJHZI010000247.1, read as the reverse complement.
AGGAAACCAGTGAGAAACAACCTCAGAGCTATATTTTCTCAAGCTATACTACAGTAAAGTGTGAATAAGCTGCTATGCAGTAATAGGTAGCGATATGAATTGTCATTTTTGAGGACTAATGATTTAAGGTGAAGACTACTATTAACCATGGAGAGGAAGGAGGAAATGGGCCTTACAACAGAAGCTTCCCAAAACAAGCCTTAAAACAAGCTGCTGACCCAGTGCGCCGTTATATTTGTTAATGTTTCTTTATGAGAGGCATCTCTGCCGTTTGTACGAGCAGGTTATTAAGGCTAACGGACCCGGACAGGTTCTGTTTTTTCTCATCGTCATCTTCCTCGGATCTATCTACCTCGTCAACCTCATCCTCGCTATAGTCGCCATGTCGTACGACGATTGCAGGAAGCAGGATCAGGAGGCTGAGGAGGCAGAGGCCGAGGAGCTTCTGGTAGGTTTTAGAATGTTCCAATAGCGTAGTGGTAACGTCATAAAGTTCTAAATGACAGATCCTGAAGTGAATTGAACCCTCGTGGGTTCGAATCCCAGACGCGCTGATCTGAGAATAAAATCTCTGACATTCACTGGACTGGTTACCCGGAAAATGGTCTTCACGTTTTTACTTTAAAATACTTATATATTAAAAGAAATCTCTCTCTCTTAGTGCACTGCCTACTGGCAGGTCCATGGTATATAACGCTTCCACGCTTCTCTGTCTTCCGTTTTCCTCTTCTTTAACATATATGAGTGGATTTTTAAATCATCTAACATTGCCTAATCTAGGCCTCTGTTTTCTTTCATTCTGCCTTATACGATCTCTTTTAGTATATCTCCCTTTTATTAATTATATTTTGAAAAAATATGAAATTAAATAAACAACCATAACGCAGTAATTAATTAATTTTGTATTCATATAATAAATAATAATTGACTGTAAAAGTTAATTCAGTGCATAAAAATAATTGTGATTATTAAAGATCGTCGGGATTGAAAAAAGAAAAGAAAAGAAATAAAATCAAACGATGTCGAGTATTCAAGCGACCTAAGAAACAATAACAGCAACAACAATTAGTAAAATGTTAAACGGTCCAGTAACATCACCAACCCCAAATCCAGAAATGAGTATAATTATACTCACTTCATCTCAATTTTAAATATTTTTATCATAGGCACTATTTTAGTTTAATCAAACTCTACTACTTCGTATCCTATTGATTATTAAATAATATTTAACTGTATAATTTTAATTAATTAATTTTCTTAATTATTAATTAGTTAACTCCTATTATCATGTATCCAGGCTGAAGAAGCTCGACTGGAAGACTTGGAAGCTATGGCGGCACTGGGAGCACAGGGCCCCGGGGTGTATTGCCCGCCCTACGGGGGCCCATACGGGGGTCCCTATGGGGGTATGTACGACCAGGGAGCCATCTATGGCGGGGGGATGAATTTCTTGGGGGTAGGGTTAGACGCCAAGAAAAGTGGTTCGGATATATCTAATACGAGCATGGAGTTATGTGTGCCAGGGACCCGTAAATCTGTTCAGGATAAAGAGTGCATCAGTATGAAGTCTGACTGTGGGCCTGATATGAGGAGGCGATTTAGTGCTGCATATGCCGCTCACTGCAAGGTATGCACTCTATGATTCACCTAATTTAACTTTAAATTTAATTTAAATTTAATTGGAGCTTAGTTTTTTTACTTTAATTTCAGCGAACCTTCACTTGTACGATTCCAGCTGAGCTTGAACAAGGAGAAACATCTCCGACATTCGCAGGACCGTTGAATGAATTGTGGATAATAAAGTGTTTAGCGACTTAATTATTAAAATAATGAGCTACACAGATATCATGATGGATGATAATTTCACTACGTTAAAACCGGCGTATTCTAGAATACAGATATCTGAATGAATTAGAGCCTATATATACATGTATATAATAGATGTATTCATCATCATCAACACTGGCTGGAGCCAGTGGCGAAGTCGTAAGATACTCGACCGCAGATCAGTTGATGCGGGTTCAAATCCTGGGCTCGCCCCGTCACTGACATCGCTTTCGGGTGAGGAAACTGACGTTAATCTTAGCTTTTTTTACCAGCTATTGTCATGTTCCCTTGAATTCCAGTTTAACTAGGGTCGGGATACGAATAGACTGTCTCAAATCCACTCTGTCCTTCATCATATCATCAGTCAAACCCCTATTTGAGATTTTTCTATATAATAGGCTAAATAAAACCATTAATTTAAAATATATTATAATTACTTTGTATATTTAGGCTAGTAGCAGTTTGCCAGGTTCACCCTACGCCCCCCACCGTGCCTCCTCGCACTTCACGTGGCGGGGGCGACCTGGTAGCCACTACTACGGCCCGGGGGAGCGACGCCCCCTCGTCTTTCCTTTCTTAGAGAATCTCGATCTTCCATTCGCCGACGACTCAGCGGCGGCAACTCCGTGCTCTGAGGAAGCTTATTCCAACCACAACGGCAGCGTGCACCTACGGCAACCTCAAGCTGTGCCTCAGAAGGGAACGATCGTCATCAGCTCCACCGCTTATGGTGGAAGCAAACTGTCTCAGCTGGAGAATAGGTTTGTGCCTGATATTTGTAGGTATTTTACTTCATTGCACTGTTAACCATTAGGATCACATATTTCTTATTTTTCAATGTACGGAACTGTTTCAATTGATTTAACAGGTAGACGATCCTGTCTGCGTTTAGATGATTTCTTATGGAGTAATGCAGTTGCATTAGTCTCTATGCTTTGAGCCATTTCATCGCCATTGGCTGGAACCAATGTAAGATATTCGACCGCGGATCAGTATGTGCGGGGTTCATATCCTGGGCTCGCACGTCACTGACATCGCTTTCGAGTTAGAAAACTGACGTTAACGTCAGTTTTCTAACTCGAACCTAAACCATAGCTTTACCAATATTGTTTGAACTGAGCCTGTGACTTGTTGGCAAGTTGTTAGTAGCAGTTCGGTAGATGCAGAGTTGAAATTCAGTGTTCTCCCGTTACTGACATGCTATTCGATCAGAAAATTGACCTTAAAGTTGTCATTATTTTTAAATATTATCGTACTTTCTAGAATGCTTTATTATCGACCACAGGTTTACTGGTTCAGGGACGACCACTGCACATATGGGCTCTCTGTCTCGCAAGGCTAGCTGCTCCTCATATCGCAGCAGACTATCCGCTTCTCTCGTCCCGTCAGACTTCCCAAGGTTTAGAGTCCAAGACAAAAAATGTGAACCTACTCACTTTCACTGGGCGACATCCGCAGCTCGCAGGATTGTAACTCAGCAGTCCAACACGACTTCAACTGGAGCTGAGTTAGCGGTCATCAAGTCCAAGCTAGACGTATGAATGAATATATTAAAAGCTATATCTCATTTATTTATTACATTCTCTAAGGATAGGTTCAACCTGTTGACTTTTGAAAAAATTGCGTTGCTATTTTCTGATTCTTTTGTTCCTATTTTCTGATTTATCTATTTCCATTTACTGATTCTTCTATTACTATTTACTGATTCTTCTGTTTCTATTTTCTGATTCCTCTTTTCCTATTTTCTGGTTCTTCATTTCCTATTTTCTGATTCTTGTGATGCTATTTACTGACTCTTCTGCTTCTATTTTCTGATTCATCTGTTCCTATTTTCTGATTTAGCACACTCATATAAGATTTTTTCACACATCGTAATCATTACCTTCACTTGAATCTATTTTATTGATTATGGATGGGATTCCTTCATGAATCGTCTCTATATAACAGAGATCCGTCTCGATCATTTCCGCGTTCTTGTTCTTCTCATTAAAATTGTCAAATTCTCCTTTCTTTACATTTCTCCTTTTTTCTTGTTTACCTTTATTCCTTTACCCTGTTCATGCACGCTATTCCTTAATACATTCTGCAGGTAATCTCTTTTGTAATTGTACGTACCTGCAATGGTATAACACTGATTGGAGTTGTAAGATTCGTTTGATACGTCCCTGATATCACACTCAGTTGAGGAACTGAACGTTAAATCTTCATTTTAGTATACTGTATAGCTTATTTTTATTGTTCCTCTAAACCCTGAGAATTTTCTAGAAATTCTTATATAGACCTACGTAAATTAATTTTAATTAGGTGTTAGGTTTCTAATCAAAAGAATAAATAATTTATTCATAGGTAAACCTGGTGTACTAATTTGTCAAAAGAATAAGTTTGTATTAAATTAATTTTGCTTCCTGGTATTCTATTGTGCTCAAATTTTAATAAAATGCCTAGCTTTATTCTTCAGTGTTTCTCTGTAGCTCAATCTGTTTCAATGCATTACTTTACAGTTATTTAAATGATATTTTTCCATTGTCAAGAAGATTACGACAATATCGAATATTATCTTATTGTAGATATCACATTTCATTAGTGTACATGTAAGTCTAATTTTTGTATTGTCTTGTATTTTAGTATATTTGTATTCAAGCGTTGTGCACTAAAACGCGTCGTATTATACTGCACTACATTGTATCCTATCCTATCGTATTGCATTATGTATACCGTGTATATTCTGTATACCATATTGTACCATATAGTATCGTATTGCATAAGATACGATATGGTATTACTTTGTATTTATTTTACTGCTTTGCATTTAGGATGGCAGTGTATTTGAATGGAATGGGAAGGACAAGCTGTTTTCTGGCAATCCATTCATTTGTCAGACGCCTAGTCCTAGTGCTGTAGAGCTCAGCGGTAGATATATACATCTTTTATAAGCAACACAGTTTAGTATTTTACTTCTATATTAAAGCAAACTGGGAACTCTATTAGTTTGCTCTTACCTACCAGATCAATCTATCTTTCTATTTCTTGCGATGAACCAAATACTTTTTTGAATGTCGAGAGAGCACCTTTTGCATTACAAAATTCAAAAATTATCTCAACAAAAGTTCACCTATTCGAAATCGACTGAGTAGCGTACAATACCTCGGATTTGGCTGCATAAATGCAGATGTTGACTTATTTAATCCATGATTATATAACAGCTATTTTATTTAGTCGACGGTTATATAACCACTGTTTTTATTTAAACCATGGCTAGAACCACTATTGTGGTTTAAACCATTGTTATAAATGCTGTCAATTGGAAATTTTAGGCGTTATTGGTAAGAGCTATTAGACATTTTGTAAATCTAGTAGGTGAAAATGCGTCACATTAAAATTCACAAGCTATAAGATGCAACATTTTCATAATATTATGATTAGGTTTTAAAAATGTGCAAAGGCAGAATCAGCTATGTTTTAGACTACAAACCTGAAATTTAGAGTTTATTCTAATCTAATCTAACCTGTGAAGGTTTCGTCTAGAGCAACAACTAAATATTTTATTTTGTTGATTTTTCAGATGTGATGGTGCTAAAGGATTTAATCAATCATGCTGCAGGAAAGAAAAGTACGGACTACTTCATTTCATACTTGTGAAAGGCTGCATATGGACTTAAATTGGGAAGATTTTCTAGTAAAAGAAATCGTGAAGATATTGTTGTAAAAGACTACAGTTAAATTTAAATTTTGTGGTGACAACGCAGTTAACCTACTTTTCGTATGGTTACGCACATAATATACAGCATGTGCTACGGAGTTTTCATTGCTTAGTTTCTCTTTTGTAGTTTCCGTTATTTCCTCCTTCAACTCCGTGGCTATTAGCAATTGTTGTGACGTTGCTTTTTGATATTCATGTTGCTTTATTAGAAATTGTCAGTTGGCTATAGTGTTTATAGTCACTTAAATGCAAAAGTAATGCAGCTTCACTTGTGATAAATTCATTTATACTAATTAATTTTCTAATTATTTTTACACCATTCTTGGAGTAAAAGTGAAAATTTAATGTCGAATTAGATGTAAGATACTAATTATCATTACATCGCAAATGAAATCTCTCCAAATGTTTAAGTTATGCGACTATAATGATACATGTAAATACCTTCAAATAGTAAAATATCGTTTGTCTTAAATACCTTTTTACTAAGTTCCAATCGCAGATAATAATTGCTAACAATGACACCTGGGATATTGAAAAGGTTGATAATGATTATCCTGTAGACTGGTTCGGCATGGAAGAAGGCATGAGTAAGAAAGAGTTTCTCAAGATCAAATGTCATCAGCTGCTGTTTGGCTGGGAATGCACACCAGGGTGGTACAAGCTTGCTCACTTCATCGAGCTCTTCATCATGGACGCCTTCGTAGACCTCTTCATCACCCTCTGCATCCTCATCAACACGCTCTTTATGGCCCTGGAGCATGATAACATGAGTATACCTCTCAAAGCTACGTTGATCTATGGCAACTACGTGAGTATTTCGCTCTCTGGAAATCTCTCAAATCAGGTCCATGGTTCTTGCTATAGTTGAAGATTCCTAATTCGTGATTGTTAGATGTTCTCCATGAAACATTCCATCGGCCAACAGAGGGGCATTTTCCCCTTTTAACGTATGACGCAAAACACAACTTACACAAAACACAAGTACGGTACCCCTTACGTTTAATTTTCAGGTACCCCCGGAGAAGTTTTCTTGATGTAAACTGCGTCATCGCTTGAATGGCAAAGACGCTCCTGGGCCAACAAGTTTCTATCCATCACAAAAGCTCTCCTTTAAGTAAACCTTAATGTAGAATCTTCATAGTGACAAGTACCCGTACTAGCTTCTCTTCAAGTCAATTGACTACCGTTACAGAACAATTCAATATAGTTAACATTTAACTTGTTAATTCTATGGAGTGCTCTTTACATAGCATTAGAGTAGACTTTGAGTATGAATATGTACCTTGGGCTTGCCAATTGGCAGAATACTAGAGAAAGAGAGAGAGAGAGAGAGAAAAAGAGTATTCAATATCAATATTATTATTAATAATTCAAAATATCGTAGTGTATTTTAATGTAATTTCAATTTACTACGTTTTTATTTAACAAATAAAGCTAAAGTTAAGCTAAAGTTAAAAATTAAGTTAAAATTACAGTAAGACACTGCTTTTAACACTAAGTCAACAACGATGTCTTAGATTTGACAACAGAATGTAGTAGCTTTATTTATATTCGTATTTGTATGTTCAGGTGTTCACATTTATCTTCACTATAGAGGCAGTGCTGAAGATCCTCGCCCTGGGTTTGTACACGTACCTCAAGGACAAGTGGAGCTGCTTTGACATCGTCATCGTCGTGCTCAGTCTCGTCGAGCTAGGACTGTCTGGAGTCAAGGGCTTGTCCATACTGCGCTCTTTTAGATTGGTAGGTCTTAAACGGGTGCAGAATACGATATAACTTCAGTTATCAACACAGCGCTAGTACTGAACCCATACTGCACTCTTTTGATTGTTAGGTCTTCAGCGGATGCAGAATGCGGTTTAACGTCAGTTGCTGACTTCAAATGGCATGCTAATGAGAAGTGAGCAACACAGAATTTGAGCTCTACTCCTCCTTATCTGCAGTCGGACACTTTATCGATCATGCTACTAACGCTGTAAAGTGCGAAATCCAATAAGTAGTGCTATTATTTTCTCTGACTTAAAAATTTAATATAATCTTTACTTATGCACAATTTTGACTTTATTTTGACTTATCGATAAACTGATCCTCTAGGTTCTAAATATTGTTAATGAATTCTGCTTATAGCTGAGAGTATTTAAACTGGCAAAATCATGGCCAACCTTGAACCTGCTGATCGGAATTATAGGACGAACCATGGGAGCCCTGGGTAACCTCTGCTTCGTCCTTGCAATTATCATCTTCATCTTCGCAGTGATGGGAATGCAGCTGTTCGGTCCTAACTACGACAAGGCGGTGGAGACGGGTCATTGGACTGAGGTTCCAGGATGGCACTTCAAGGACTTCCTGCATTCCTTCATGATCATCTTCAGAGTGTTATGTGGAGAATGGATTGACTCCATGTGGAACTGTATCGACTGTACCGGATACATCTGCATTCCGTTCTTCCTGCTCACTATGATCATTGGAAATCTTGTGGTTAGGTTTCGTATTTATGTTACATCATTAAAATTTAGAATTTAAAAATTAGAATTATTATATATCAAGTTGTCTTTCGAAATTTTGGAAGTACTTTCACAATTCCATAAAAATCTTAAATTCATACGCGTGCTTCGGTTTTAGAATTTTTAGCCTCTAAGGCTACTTTAGTGGACTACCTTTTGTTAACATTCCCTAGGCTGATATGTTCTAGTAAAATTCCGCAACTCTCTCTTGGAGTTATTGACTTCTGAATCAATATGTTATTTCAATTTAACGGCACATAATAAGCAATGCAGATATTGTTAATAATAAGCAGAACTTAGAAAGGAAAGATAAATGACAGCAGCTTATTATTTACATTATTAGCATTGTTTGCTATGACCTGATTTACTCTGGCATGGTTTACTCTGACCTGCTTTACTCTGACATGGTTTACTCTGACATGGTTTACTCTGACATTGTTTACTCTGGCATGGTTTACTCTGACATGGTTTACTCTGACATTGTTTACTCTGACATGGTTTACTCTGACATGGATTTCCCTGGCATTGTTTACACCCGCACTTATGGAGCGTGAAGGTGAATGGGAACAGGAGTATGTGCATTCAACCTGCCACTTAGGAAAAGACGAGATAGATAGATAGATAGAGAGAGAGAGAGAGAGAGAGAGAGAGAGAGAAAGGGAGAGAGAGACTAGCTCGTATGGCATTTGCCCAATTAGTTATATCACCTATATTGCTGATATAAATCAGTTACAATTAGTATATATGGTATACATAAATATATAATGCTAAGGTTAATATGTTCAACACTGTCCATGGACGACTTAGACAAGCTAGCAGCTCACTTCCATATCAATGCCATGCATTTAAAAATAATTACAGATATATCATAAACCTCAACTATCAACAATTTTGAAAGAAAAAATTGGCATATCATCGCAAAATAATGTTACCTATGCGGTTTCAATATTGATGATATTAGTGTTATAGTTGCATGCTTCTAGAGGTGCATTCTGTTGTTTTTCTTTATGTTTAATGTTCTTTGCTTGTAGCGCGTTTGCGTTTTTTTGTTCCTATTCTGTGTGTGTTCTGGTTGCCCAAGTGGCGAATAAAGATTTATATATATATATTATTATTGTTACTTTTATTATTGTTGTTGTTATTGTATTACTCAGGTGCTCAACCTTTTCCTTGCTCTGCTTCTCAGCTCATTTGGAGCAGAAAGTCTGAAGCACACGGAAGAGGAAGAGGGTCCCAACAAGTTGCAGGAAGCCATGGATAGGATTAATCGATTTAAAATATTCCTCCGTTCTCAAATCACTCTTCTTCTTCAGGTACTATTTCTTATTAACAGTTCCATAGGCAGTTGAAGACCACCTTTAATAATACGTATAATTTAACACTAATCAATGAATAATTTAATATTTAAATGCTGGAAACACCATATGATATAAGTAAAGTGTGAAAATAAGAAAGAACATTAAAGGATATTAATTGTCAATCACGTACATGTACATATATGTGTTTTAGAGTTACTTTGCAGAATTCTGCAAGAGCAAACAGAGCTCTACTGTAATAAGGTATTTTAGGACCGAAACCGTAGAAAATAGCTTACTTTAATCGTTTAGATCAGTATAGTTGCGTAGTTTAAATTATACTTTCGGAAGTCTTCGTTTGAATCACATCGGCCTTTGCTTTCCTATGAGCAGTTCCATGGTCAGTTGAAGACCCATCTTTTCCATCTCTCTTTTTCATCCAGTGTTCATGAATTGCGACCAGCGCGTAAATCTCCATTTCTTTAATTCTTTAATATTTGGACTGATTTTCTGGATTTTGAAATTTGTACCGTTTTAGGACCTTCTATTTGCTAACTGGCTTGATTTTGTATCAATAGTGCTCGATGTTGTCATTGATGACTGTAGAAATCTAATTGTTGTTACTAATTGAACTTATACTGGCTTTACAAGAAAAAGAGTCCAAGCCCAAAATGATTGTATTCCAGAATGGTTGTATTTTTAATTTTGCACCCTTTCTGGATCCTTCAATTGTTATTCATCGGCTTGGATGTAATCAAATAGTGCATTATATTGTCATAATGACAGTACGACTTTAATTGTTGCTGTTGCTGGTATTGTAGCTGAAATCCTCAATTCATTAATTACGCACCAGAATCAAGTTTCATTGACTTAAAGTGAATACTGCAGCTACTATATAAAATCATCCCTAGCGAATTACATGTAGTTCTCTAGAACAAAACTCATCAATAATAAATGCTTTAAAGCTAGGTTTAACGTCTGGTTCTATGTGACAGGTGACATTGACAGAATTGACCTGGCTGTTAATCTAATCTATGACCTATCACGCATTATGCAATCTTGCTCTCCATTAGGTCATCCTGCCAAAACAATGACCGTTAACTTAATAAATTTTAGCTGTAACGACACGCTTTAAGTTTGTTTTATATATCACTAGGTATGAGGTCATAGACTTTCGGATGAGATGAGAAACGATGGCACCCTGCTTATCATGCAAGCGCTCTAACTACTCGACCATCCTGCAGATATCAGAATTAACTCATTCACAATATTACGCTGAACACTGTGATGTACATGTATACATGTATTATAATTAAGTATTCAATGAACCACTGTCATCATCATCATCTTCTTCTTCCCTCGAATACCAGTTTAACTATGGATTAGGAAATTTTGTAACAATTATTGGAACCTAAGCGCTCATCAACCGAATGGCCTTTCTGACGTTGGTTTGCATCATAGTGCTTTGCTTCTTACGATACGTGCAGTAGTTCACTGTTTATCTATTCTTCATTAACCCGAACGCAACACGGGTAATTCAAGGAAACATTTCGTATTAATTAATTATTTTTATGTTTAGTTATTGCTCAATTATAAAGACCGCCTTATGGATCGGTGCGCTGTGGTTTTCTTCAAGAGAAGTGGTAGCACAGTAGCTTTGGACGGTGGTAACATGCACTACAGCAATGGACGCATTCGAGAAATGAACGATCATGCAGACATTCTTCAATATTCAAACGGTGTGTAGATTTTTGATTTTCCAATTTCGCTCTTTCTTAATGGCTTGCAAATCCTGTTTAATATTTAGATAAGTTAAACAATGGTCGGCTGCTTTTAATGGATTGTATTATATCATATTTCCCTGCTGTTTTAATAAGGGCTTTAAGTGTATGTGTGCTTTTAAATGTTGTTTTAACTAATTAGTGTTATAATTCTATATATTATATTATGATGGCTTTTCTTATTTCACTGTGCAATTCTTCATACGTCGTTCCATTTACTACAGCACTTGTTTCATTTCAATTATCTTTGTTGATTGGATTTCCAGTGATGTAGGCCTATGCGGCTTTGTAATTTCTTTTCGGAAGAAACTTATTCATTGCAATGAAAAGTTCTTATTGAATATTATAATATACATCGGGGAGTTATTATTTTTGTGTTCCAGCTGAAAATTAATCAAGGAAGCAAAGTACTGATTTTTTGGCAAATCCACTTCAAATTTATTAATTTAGTTGATATGGCTTCATTAAGAATAGCATGTATATAAATATGTAATCTTAATGAATCTATATAATATAAAAGGTAATATATGTATACTATACTATATACAATACGTGCATACCTGTATGTATATAATACATGTATATATTACATATATATATACATGTATATATATATATAATGCATATACAATACATATATATATATATAAATATATATATATATAAATATATATATATATATATATATATATATATATATAATGTACATAATGTTAATGTATATAATGCAGTAATCAAAATCCAACAAGAATACTCAGAAGAAGGTGAAATAGAACGTGGAGTAAGACAAGGTTGTAGCATTTCGCCGCTGCTGTTTAACATTTACGCTGAGGCAATGATGGAGGAAGCCATGGAAGACTTGGAAGAAGGAATAAAAGTAGGAGGGAATTTGTTACAAGATGTACGATTTGCAGATGACCAAGGAATGGTAACGGGCAGCGAGATTGGATTGCAGAAGATAAAGGATAGGCTGAATGATACGGCCCTAAGATATGGCATGAAGATTAATATAAAAAAGACCAAGGTTATGAGAGTGTCCAATAATAAAGGTGAAGTTAGTATCACAATAAATGGTACGAAATTGGAAGAGATAATGAGTTTCAAATATTTGGGTCATACCCGATGATGGGAAATGTGAGACAGAAATATGCAGTAGGATTGCACAAGCAAAAGCGGCCTTTGGTAGTAGAAAAGAACTATTAACAAAAAGTCTAAAGAAAGACACAAAGATAAAGATAGTGAAAACTTTGGTTTGGACCACGCTATTGTATGGATATGAAACATGGACCTTAAGGAAGGAAGATATTAGGAAACTGGAGGCATTGGAAATGTGGATTTGGAGAAGAATGGAGAGGATTAGCTGGACTCAAAAGGTTACAAATGAGGAAGTCCTGGAGAGAGTTGGCACAGATAGACAGTTGATAAATGTATTAAGAAATAGGAAGAAGAGATAGATAGGACACATTCTAAGGGGGAAGGTCTATTAAAAGAGGTCATAGAAGGTAGAATGGAAGGAAAAAGAGGCAGGGGCAGGCCGAGATTAGGTATGTTAGATGATTTAAAGACCCACTCATATGTGGAAATGAAGAGGAAGGCGGAAGACAGAGAAGAGTGGAGGCGTTATGTACCATGGACCTGCCAGTAGGCAGTGCACTAAGAGAGGGAATGTTAATGAAACTATAGTAACTACAATACTGAGCAACAACGGTGCACCGGTTGCACGTCTTAAAGAAGAAGCCCTATCGAGCTTCTGATCTTACCGGTAAGCCAATAATATCGTCAAATAAAGGTAACAACACATCAAACGAAAATCTGTAAGAACTCTGATCAAATATGTCTTGACATTCTGTAATTTTCGTCATCGAGAAAGGCCATCATTTCGTATTATTCTATAGGGATTAACAGATTATTAATTAATTAGCAGTAGCACTAAAATTATTCTCCTTTACTGAGACATCTTTGTTGAATCTATTGAAATTAAAATCAATGCAACAGAATCCTCCGCTAGAAGGGTGGTTAGAGATGCATCAAAATGTAGGGTAGCTTATACCCCTGTCTCGTCGTATGGTATGTCTGTAGTTATGCGAATCAAACGAAATTCTTCAAACATTGGCGGAGACTTGACCCAAGTTTAGGAGAGAAAGAATAAGTAAATTAAAAGATTTATGAGAGATGCATACAAAGTTTAATAAGCCTCACGCATTAAGTCTTTGAAATTCATGATTTGATAAATTGAATACTTTATCGCCTTACATGAAAAATAAGCGTCATGATGAAATGGCTAGTTCAAAGTTGTGAATGCAATGATGATCTTTTGATCTGAACTGGTATGATAAATATCAAGATACCGGGTGATAAACTATGATAAATATCATGATGCCGGGTTAAAAGCAATTTTAAGTTGTAATTTTTTATCATTTTTTGTTTAAGAACTAAACTCAGTAAGTTTCATCATTAAGTCTAAAATATTGGAATATTTTGAATCCATATTTTCTGCATTCATTGGTGAATCCTAAATACATTTTCTCTGAAGTCTCCGCCATAGAATTTGCATGAAGCTAACGAGAGAAGCATGAGATTACAAAATAAATAATAGAATTGATTTGTTAAAATAGTGTTACTATTACCTCTGAATGTAAAACAATGGTTCATTATATTCGAGCAGAGAAAATATTAGATATTTAGTGATTTTATATTTGATTTATTATATATTTATTATATGAGCATGAACCATTTGTTATTTCTAAAATATACTATTATATTTATTAGCCTAGTCTACGAAACTCTATATTATATTATGTTTTTGTATTAATGTATTTCTTGTGTTTTGTTTCTTTTTCATATATACATGTGCATGATTTTAAAAAGAATTTCGAATGTAAAATAGTTTGTTCTAATTGGTCAACCCTCGCTTTGAAATGTATCATATTTATTTGCTGCATCACTGAATGTCTCGGAAACCTTCATGCTGTAATTGAAAAGAATAAGTTTTTTTTCAAATCTCCTCTTAACTTCAGGTATTGAAGAGATTGTAGTTTCAGGATTTAAGACCTTTTTATTTAAGTGGAATTAGGCAAGGACTCAATGAATGCTACTGCATAAGGACGATATGTGAAATAATTGAACCTGAATTTGTAGCTTTATATCATTTACATAATACGTTGAGCGAGGCTTAAGCTTTAATGCAACACTCCATACTACCGGTCCAATGCCTCTCAGTATGATATACCTGTAACTCTCTGACCTTTCCTACTGTGTTGACGACTGGAAAAACGTGCAAAAACTCTCAATTTTATTTTCTCGATCCAGTGAAACGACAACCTTTTATGTGGTTAATGGTCTGTAGTATGACAACACTATACTGCACTGCATTTTCACTCTACTTTCTTCATACAGATGACAAAATGTTCAATATAATAGATTATCGCTGTGTATTACTTGCAGTTTATCAATAAATATGCATACTACTTAACGCTTATAATATTTCGCTGAAGACATTCCCTGTCTGTTCTGACACCGTAGTGACAACTGTATGACACATTTAGAACATTCGGCGCGTTAACTATTTTAAGAGTATAATATATTTCTACACTTGTACTACATTATAAATTTATAATTATAAATTACATAATATTTGCATTTAAGTTAGCAATAGGATTTGAAGTAACAGTTTTATATTTTTAAATTTGTTTTCTTTTGTAATTTCAATAATTGTATCTCTTTCTCTCAAACTAATTTTAGAATCGTCAGAATTTTTACTAAAATAATAAAAATAAATTTGTCGTACTTCACTTTGTACAATAATTGAACTTTTGTAAAATTTGTGAAATTAAATATAATTCTGTGTTTGAATTTGTAGAGCCCGATGACATTACGGTAAAGGTAAGTAATTTTTTATTTGTTAGAAAATATTGGCCAGTTTTATAATGCACAAATATATGTGTACACTTTTTTGTACAGTCGTACTTAGTTTGATTTCCCTTATTAGCCTGAATTTCAGGCAGCTCTAAATGAGACCTTTAGCATCGTGTTACCGTAACGTGAATCACAGAATCATGAATCATATTCTAATTTGTACATTATTGCCTCCACACTTAATAGGCCTATGCAATTGTTGCTCGTGCATTCTGATGTGATATAGTTCGAAGAAGGAATTGTCAAAGGAAAGAAAAAACGAAGTATTCTTCAAACGCAAACTTCATAGAGAAAATTTCGTCCATAATTCATAGTTATTGATTTAAAAAATTGTATTTGAGAAAAAGTATGATCATCCTTTTAAGATCAAATATTTTCTTCCTGTGCCTCAACCGGCGCATTTGGTCTTTAAGAAAATTCAAATTTTGTCATTATCTAAATATTTGATTCTTTAATTATTTATCAATTTATTATCTAAATGTCTGACTGTTTAATTATTTATAATTTTACTATGTAAACATCTGACGCTTTCATTACTTATAATTTTATTGTCTAAATTTCATACTCATTCATGAGTTGTCATTTTATTATATATTATTGTCATTTATTATCTATTATTGTCATTTTATTATCTATTATTGTCATTTTATTATCTATTATTGTCATTTTATTATCTATTATTGTCATTTATTATCTATTATTGTCATTTTATTATCTATTATTGTCATTTTATTATCTATTATTGTCATTTATTATCTATTATTGTCATTTTATTATCTATTATTGTCATTTATTATCTATTATTGTCATTTATTATCTATTATTGTCATTTTATTATCAATTATTGTCATTTATTATCTATTATTGTCATTTTATTATCTATTATTGTCATTTATTATCTGCCGCTGTCATGTACTTGTCCTTCAGAAAGTTTGCGTTTCTCAAGGTTGTAATAGCATTAACTTTCTAACAGAAATTACTTTTTCTCTTTCTATTTTTCAAATTTTCGAATGAATGATAGACCCGTGAAATGCATAGCTTCTAACTGGTAGCTCTCACTCGCTCCCAATGGATCACTCTGTCAATTTTTAAGTTGATATGATACTGACAGTTATCATATCAACTTAGTTATTATGATACTGTCAATTATCAAGTTGATACGTTACTAACATAGCAATGTCCATACTAAACCATTTTGTAGCCTTCAACTTCAGGCATTCAGGCGTAGGAATATGACATTCGTGATTACCTACCAATAACTTTCATAGGTGCCGTGGAATATTCTCTTAATAGAAACTCAGTAAATAGTTGTTTCATTGTCATGTCAGGCTACTTTATGATACTTAATATCATTTTATGTAATTTCGTCTCCAGACAAATCACCAGCTGTCGCGTTCAGAGACGTCCACAGTAAAGGTGTCGAGGAAATCCATGATGACGTCGAGGGCTTGTTCGTCTAACTTTGAGGACGACTGTGAGGAGCCGTTGAGCAGGTCCTGCTCAACGAGCTCAGTGAGCAGCTCCTTGAGTGGGCGGAGCGTTGTGAGCCAGCGCAGCGTGATGTCGAGTCAGTGCTCCTTCTCCGTAGATGACGAGAAACCACCTGAGGGCCCTGAGATACATGAGGTACTGGCAGCAACTGGGCTGTAAACACGCATTAAAGGGAAAAAAGCTAAGGTTGACGTCAGCTTCCTCACTCGAAAGCGATGTCAGTGACGGGCGAGGCAAGGAATTGAACCTCGCACGTACTGATCCGCGGCCGAGTATCTTACCGATGTTGCCATTGGCTCCAGCCAAATTATAGTGAAATAATCAACTATGTTGATATCTATCGCGTTTAATTCAACATCGTTAAACCGTTAGGCAATTTAGATCATTTTCCTTATAACCAGTCTAGTGAATATCCTAGATTTTACTCTCTGATCAGCGCAGCAGGGAATCGAACCCACTAGAGTTCAATTCACATCAGGATTTGTAATTTAAAACTTCATGACGTTACCCTTATTCTATTAAGACATTATAATGTTATTATAACAGCAATTATAATGACTGTAATATTTTGAGCGGGATTAAGCGCAGCTGATTTAGCTGCGCGTCAATAAACGATGTTATGCAACGCGAGCCCGGTTTGTACTTGAATGGGCGACCATCTTGGAAGGCCGAGTGCTGACGGTTTGTATGAGTAAATACCTGGATTTGAAAGATTATTCATAATATATTATTCATACCTCGACCTCTATTTTGAAAATGTCATTTTCTAAATAATCACAATCCCTATATCGCTAGTACTAAAAAAATTATTTCGTAAGTATGTAAAAGATTTCTATTTTACTGTACCTGTCATGTGTGATACTTCATTAACACTCTCGTAATTGTTGTAAACTTTAAATTAAATTAAATAGATTCTTGGGTAAACAGGATACTTTTCTCAGGGAATGACGCCCCTGCCCAGTAAATTAGTTAGTCGAAGCTGAGGAAGGCATAGCGGGCCACCTCGGCATAAGCAGAATCCCCCAAGAATAATGGTATATCAAAAGGAATGTTATACATGTAGATGATTTAAAGATTCATTCATTTATAGACATGAATAGGAGAACGTAAGATAGCGATGAGTAGAGGCGTTATATACCAAGGACCTGTCAGCAGGCAGTGCATTAACTGATATATATATATATATATATATATATATATATATATATATATATATATATATATATATAATTCTTGATTAATATTTACTGATTGATTGAAGGTGAAGGTCGTGTTCGTCAAGTACCCAGACGACTGCTGTCCACAAGGCTGCACCAGGAGGTGTGCTTGCTTTGCCGCCATCGAGAGGACGACCTTGGGAAAGATCTGGTGGAAGTTCCGTTTCCACACCTTCCAGCTGGTGGAGAATAATTACTTTGAGACGTTCATCATCAGCATGATCCTTCTGAGTAGTCTGTCACTGGTAATATTCGAAAGTTGTAATTAAAACAAAAATCAATAAGGTATCATATCAATCCAATCTCTTAATTTCTTAATTTATCCGTCAATCTATTCATCATCATCATCATCATCATCATCTTCCCTTAAATCTCAGTTTAAGCAGGGTCGGGATACGAGTAGACCTTCTCCAGTCCTCCCTGTCCCACACCATATCATCAGTCAATCCCTTATTTTTCATGTCCTTCTTAATAACCGCATCCCAAGTCAATTGTGGTCAACCTCTCTGTAGCTTAACATCCACTTCTTCCCTCCAAACTCTCTTTACTACATCCTCATCTGCCTTTCTCACAATATGCCCATACCATCTCAATCTCGACTGTGCCAACCTATCCCCGATCCCCTCAACATTGAAATTCATCCTCACATTCATTTTCCATTCTGTCCTTCCTAGTTCTTTCACACAATCAATCAATCTATTAAATAATGCATAATTTAATTGAGAAGAAAATCATAATTTATCGCAGTTCCAGTTGTAGATTTTGTTTCACAATTTCCTATGTACATATATGCATATACTTTATAAATACACTATATATACAATATAATATATATTTTTATTTAGTTATTTATATATACATGTACATGTAATAAATATATACATGTTTACAGATATATATATATATATATATATATATATATATATATATATATATAAAAGTAAGCTATAGTTCTATATAATCTATTCTTAAATTACTTTAAGTACTTGAATAAAAAATAATAACCTTTGTTTTGAATTTTCTTTTCTTCCTTTTCTTTTTTCTTTTCTTTTTTTACTTTTCTTTTTATTTGTATTTTATTTTATTTTATTTGTCAAGTACTTGACAAATTTGTATATTTTATCTTACTGCAGGCAATTGAGGACAAATACATAGAAGAACGGGAGGTTCTCTTCAAGATACTCAAGATAATGGACAAATCTTTCACTGTTATATTCGTCGTCGAGATGGTCATCAAGCAATCAGCATTTGGATTCAAAAAGTATTTCACTGACGCCTGGTGCTGGCTCGATTTCGTCATCGTCGTTGTATGTATTTTGCATTATGTCAGATAGGTCTAAAACGTAATCGTCCTTGTATGTATTTTGCATTATGTCAGATAGGTCTAAAACGTAATCGTCCTTGCATATATTTTACATTATATCCTCTGTAGCTCTAAATCGCACTCGACCTTGTATGTATTTCGTATTATGTCAACAAGTCTAAATCGTAATCGTGCTTTTATGTATTTTACATTATATCCTATAGTTCTAAATTGTAATAATCCTTGTATATATGTTGCATTACCTATGGCATAGCATAGCCAACAAGAGGCACGGTTTCTATTCCTGACGTAGGCTATACTTTCTTTAGGCTATACTTTCTTTTGGATTTTCTCTCGAAAGGATTGTTCGTTGCGGGATTTGTACTGCGCACTTAATGGATCATCTCTCGGCTCTTTGTGCTCTACCAATTAAATGAACTGAAATAAACTCGCTTTTGCATCAACCTGAGGCGGCACTAACGATAAATTTATTTTTTAAATTAAGATTAATCCTGTTTAATTACTCTACTGGAATCACAGTAAAGCATCTTTGCGAAAGTTCAATTCGTTTTCGGTTTTTTCTTGATGAACTTAATATGAGTAGTTAAACAAAAGTATTTAATCTCCTTTTTTGACTTATTGCGTCAGCAAAGAAGATAAAGGCCAACATACGATAGGTAGTCAGCGAAGATTGGTAAAAGAAAAGAGAGAGAGGAAAAGAGAGAGTACGAGAGAGAGAGAGAGAGAGAGAGAAATGGCGGGAGAGAATGTTTCATAATACTGTGTTTTCCTATTTTATTCAGATATCACTGCTAAGTTTAGGGGCTGAGAGCGCGGGATATGGAAATATCGGGGCTTTCAGGGCCCTGCGCACCCTTAGGGCCCTGAGACCCCTCAGAGCCGTATCTCGCTGGGAGGGCATGAGGGTAAGATTACTCATTCGATTATTAAAAATAAAAATAGTAAACACGCATTATAGTGAAATACGCATTATAGATCAACTATGTTGATATCTGTCACTTTTTATACCATATGTTTAAACCGTTAGGCAATTTAAACCATTTTCCATTATTCTGTATTCTATATTCTGTATTCTGTATTTTCATATTCTGTAGTCTGCGTATGTTTGCTTATGATTATAGACTGTCAACTAGATAGGATTTAATTATCCTCTTTGATGACCCGTTTGTATGTATAATTGTGGATTTCATGCTTTGATGATAATGTCATTAAACATAGTCATTTCACTGTCGTAGTTTATTGTTTATTGTTGCGTTTTATTGTAAAGTGTAGCGGTTTAAAATAAATAATTCGTCGTCATCGTCATCTTCCCCTTGAATCCCAGTTTAATTAGGGTCGGAATACGAATAGACCTTCATCAAAATTTGAAAATTTCCATTCGTTTAAAATTTTAGTAGCTATATCTGGAGCATAGGCGCTCACCTACGAACTGCCCTCTTTTATGTTGATTTAAACTAAATAAATAAATTAAATAAATAATTAAATTTGATGCTCATCAATGTGCATGTGTAGGTGGTGGTGAACGCTCTAATCCAAGCAATACCAGCAATATTTAACGTCCTGCTCGTCTGCCTCGTTTTCTGGCTCGTCTTTAGCATCATGGGCGTCAACCTCTTCGGTGGCAAGTTCAAATCCTGTCGAAGTCTCCCAGACCTGATCAGACTGAATGCCTCTGAGGTAGCGAACAAAAGTCAATGCGAATCTCTCGCACATCTCAACTACACCTGGTATAACCCGGATATCAACTTTGACAACGTTCTCATCGGATATCTCGCTCTACTGCAAGTGGTGTGCGCTTAGTAATTTTATCAATTGTGGCATTTCTTCTTATATTCTCACAGCATGTTATTATAATTATTATTATTATTATTATTATTATTGTTATTATTATTATTATTATTATTATTGTTATTATTATTATTATTATTATTATTATTATTATTATTATTATTATTAGCAACGAAAGCTTATACAGCAGTATCATGACCTAACTCGATCTTCGAGACTACTTTATAGAAAGTTCAATAGTAATAATAAGCTAAACAACATTTACATTAAAATTAAAATCTAAACTAGTAAAAATATGAGTGGAACTTAATACCATCCAGCAACACTTATTCCCGTCTTTATAAACCAAATACTTATAATAAACAAACATACGTATATAGTAGTTTCATGTAGAAAAGTTACGTTGTCTTAGTCAATGACGACCCGTTAAAAATATGATATAGATTATTGTAAATAGAGTTGAGAGAAATTATTAGATCATTTTATGCACAATGCTTTCATTAATTCTCTCTTTCTCTCTCTCTCTCTAGTGTTCTGTCAAGTCGAAGGTCCAAGGTGCATATTTATACTCAGAGATTGCTTTCACTCTATAAAAAACACTTCATAGATCAACAAGCTAATCGTTTCACAAAAGACTAGCTGTTCTTAGCTCAAAAGTTAAACTATTTTGAGCTAAGTAGTAACAGGAATCCACATAATAATGTGGATTCCTGTGCTTTCTCAGTTCTTGCTTAGTCGCTTCTTATAACGCATGTTGTTAGCGGTTGATATATTCTTCATTGTCCTAAGCACGTACGTCATAGATAATCAATATTCAATAAATATTATTCTATTTCATTTATACATCAGTCATTTTTAAAGTCTGTTGTCGTTTCAGAAACATGAGATAAAATATTTAATATTATTCTATACGTCTACATGCAAGTCTACTGCAACATAAAATTATGTAATGTTTTTTAATTTCAAATTTAAATTTTATTTTTTATATAAAATTGCTTTTACTTAAAAATCGAAAAAAATTAAAACCTAGTTTAACGGCAGTTTCCTCTCTCGAAAGAATGTCAGCGACGGGACGGGTTCTGATTTTTTAACTATGCATCTCTAATATCCGTAGTCAAACACCTTTAAGAATTATATAGTTTGTATGTATATAAATAATTTTTATACATAATGCACTTTAAATTTTTCAGGCCACCTTCAAAGGATGGACTCAAATTATGGACAACGCTATAGACATCAAAGAGGTAGCTAAACCTTTGTAAATTACAAAGTTATTTATTTTCTGTAAAAATCAATTTGAAATTCGTGATGCTATACTCCAATTTAATAATTTTTACCATTGGTAACTACTTTAATAAAGCTGAATATTAGTTTATTAATTTTATTAATTTATATTTGATGAAACCATTAATGTATAATGAAGAAATGGTAATACTATGAAATTAATCAATCACATCGATTGATGGATATTCATATATATCACATTGATTATTAGATAAACATCATATCCATTGATTGATATACATCACATCATTTGATGGGTTGATAGATTTGTGGTTTGTCATGACTATAGTGCTTTTAGTAGGCCAATTAATGATTGATTCATCATCATCATTTTCCCATAAATCCCAGTTTAACCAGGGTCGGGATACGAATAGACTTTCTCCAGCCTCCCTGTGCCACACCATATTTTTGAAGCTTATCCATTCGTTTAAGTTTTTATGCCAATTCCTGGAGCCTAGGCGCTCACCAACCGAATGCCCTTTTCTGACGTTGGTATGGATCTTAGTGCTTCAGTCGCCTTCTACGACACATGCAGTCACCGGTTGGTCAATTCATCAAACTACCCGGACACAACACGAGGAAATTAATTAACTAAGCAATTTAATCAATTAATAATTGATTTAATTTTGATTAATTGCCCGCAGGAAGACATTCAACCGGAAAGAGAAAAGAGAGTTTGGATGTATTTTTACTTCGTCTTCTTCATCGTCTTCGGCTCGTTCTTCACACTTAACCTCTTTATCGGAGTCATCATTGAGAACTTCAATATGCAAAAGAAAAAGGTTTAATGTCTATTAAATAAATGGATTGCTATTAAATTCTTATCTAAGTGTAGTATAGTGAATCAATCATTATTTATTATATTTCTAAACTACTATGTTGACACGCTGAAACCCTTTAGGAACGAAGTTTTTGTCAATCAAGTCCTAGTGGTTCTATGTACATTATTGAGTCTACTCTCTGATCGTTAGCGCAAGAATTGAACTCACACGACTTCATTTCTCCTCAGCACAGGTCATTTTAACTTTATTGCGTTATTTAACGCTCCAAATATATCAAATATTAAGCATTCTGTCAGCCAGTCCTGATCATTGAACAGAGATGATGGGATCAAGTGCTTCAACCCTCCAGTTATCTGCGGGATATCTATTTGCCTGCTAGATAACATAGGGTACTTATATCGTGCAATGACATTGGACGCTGCCAGATAAAACTTGTATAGTATTATTAATGTCTTTAATGTAATTAAAGTTCTTCATTAATGTATAATGAAGAACTTGTATAGGGCTAAACGCAGACTTATTGCCACACCCCTGCGTCAGTGGTACGATGGTTAACCTGTTGATGAATAGATGGACAATAATAGTAATAATAACAAAAGTTATAGTACTACTGTCGTCCACGACAACATCGAGCACTACTGACCCAAATCCAAGCCGGCGAGCCAAGCAGGTGCAAAACGGTCCAAATTCAAAAATCTAGTCCAATGGACGGTTCAAATATTGAATGTCTCAATAGCGCATGGATAACATCATGAACTTTTAAATGACAGATCCTGAGGTGAATTGAAACCTCGTGGGTTCGAATCCTAGATCTGAGAATAAAATCTCGAACATTCGCTTGACTGGCTATATGGAAAATGGACTAAATTGCCGAACGGATTAAATATGTGTTGTTAAAAGGTAATAGATATCGACATAGTTGATCATTTCACTATAATGTGTGTTTACTTTTTACGGTTCCAAACTTTACGCTTCTCTGTCACCAAACTCATTCAGAGCGATGATATTGACGTTACGTATGGTTGTAATCTTTGCTAATCTGAAAAATTAAGCAATCATAAATAACTAGTGTACATTGTTGATCAGATCATTCCACGGTAACATTCTACGGTGTAGAAACAGACGCTCAACTCTTGCAGATGGTTAATGATTTATGAATACTAGATGTCATGATGGACGATCACTGAGACATCTGATTAACTTGGTGCTTATTTGCGCAGGCTGGTGGATCCCTGGAAATGCTGATGACGGAAGATCAGAAGAAGTACTACAATGCTATGAAGAAACTGGGATCCAAGCAACCACAAAAACCAATACCAAAACCCAGGGTAAGTCCGTAAGAAATCCTAGCTTACTGAAATTTAAGTACTTATCCGGGGTAAGTCCATAAGAAATCCCAGCTTACTGAATATATAAGTTCTTATTCAGAGTAAGTCCGTAAGAAATTATAGATTACTGAATATCTCTCTCCAGCATTCAGCCAAGTGACTGTGTCCAAGTGTCCAGTGTCCAAGGCATATATTAATACCAGGTCTGCTATCACGCTCTGTAAAGTACTCTCCATCGATCAACTAGTTAATCTCTTCACAAAAGGCTGCCTCATGTACAGTGTAATGCAACTTATAAGACAAACATGCCCCTCTCACAACCATTCATTGCTGCTCAAACCCTGGGAAACCATTCATTTCTGAAGAAATCCTTAAACAAAAATCTGAACGTTCAAAACTCGAAACTAAGTTCAGGAAGGATCTGAAAAATCCACCTGAACTACAAAATCCAGACATTAAGTTCAAATACCTCAAGCAAAGAAAATTATTAAATAAAATGATTAGTTCTGCTAAAAGCTAGTATTATCAAAATCTCATCTCGCAGAATCAAAATTGCCCCAAGAAATTATGGGGAGCACTCGATTCTCTGCTTGATCGCACCATTCCCAAGTCACTCCCCTCTAGCTCCTCACCATCATCTCTTGCTACCTCTTTCCTCAACTTTTTCGATGACAAAATTGCCACACTCTGTAGCTCTATACCCTCCAACTCTATTGACTTGGACAACACCATTTCTGTCAATATGCCTGAGCCACCACTACTTTCTAGTTTTGAACCAGCTAAACCGGAAGAAATACGCAATTTTATTCTTCGCTCAACCGACTCATCTTGCTGCCTTGATGTTATTCCTACACGATTACTGAAATCCTGTATTGATGTTTTAGTTGCTCCTATTACATACTTAATCAACCTTTCACTCTCAGAAGGTATCTTCCCAACCTCCTTCAAACAAGCAGTTGTATCTCCTTTGCTAAAAAAGCCTTCTCTATCAAAAGATGATCTTTCCAGTTAACGTCCTATTTCCAATCTTAACTTCATCTCTAAACTTCTTGAAAAGGTAATTTATACCCGTTTATGCACTCATCTTGATTCTTTCCCTTCTTTCTCTCATTTTAAATCTGCCTATAGAAAACTCCGTTCTACTGAAACCGCTCTTCTTCGTATACATAATGATCTTAGCTTGGCCATAAGTAGCAAACAGGTTTCTGCCTTGGTTCTTCTAGATCTCTCTGCTGCCTTCGATACAATTGGCCATGGCATTCTAATAAATAGGCTTAAATCTTGTTTTGGTATTTCTGATTCTGCTTTTTCCCTTCTTACATCATATCTCTCATGTCGCACACAATCAGTTGTTATTGGTCAAAATCGCTCTTCTGAACTACCCCTCCTACGCGGTGTTCCTCAAGGTTCAGTGTTAGGTCCATTGCTCTTCTATTTATATATCACTCCTCTTAGCTACTTGCTTGCTCAGTCTTCCATAAATTTTCATTTCTATGCAGACGACACTCAACTGTATATTTCCTTTTCTAATCATGATTCCGATCAGAAACTGGCCCATCTCTCATCCATTCTAGACAAGGTTTATTCCTGGTTTTGTGCTAACCGTCTTGCTGTTAATCCCTCCAAAACTGAATACCTTTTAATTGGCACTCCTTTTGCAAAGAAATAAAATTACTAATAATTCTGTTAATTTTCAGAATCTTGCTCTTTCACCTTCTCGATCCGCCAAAAACCTAGGAGTCATATTTGATGAAAACCTTGACATTAAATCCCATATCTCTTCTGTTTGTCGCGCTTCTTTCTTTCAGATTCGTCAGATTAGGCAAATACGTCCATCCCTTCCTAGAAATTCAGCCACTATCCTTGCTAATTCTATAGTTCATTCAAAGCTCGACTACTGTAATTCATTATTACATGGCTTGCCTACTTCTTCTCTCAATCGTTTGCAGCACGTCCAAAATTCTCTTGCACGTGTTGTTTGCAAGTCCTCTCGACTTCAATTTCGCTCTCTTTCTTTACTTCGCAGACTTCACTGGCTCCCTGTTAATCAACGCATAAAATATAAAATATAAATATTAGCTTTGAAAACTCTGCGATTTGACAAGCCTTCTTACTATCTAAAATTCTTCTTCCCTATCGTCCCTCACGTTCACTTCGTTCCACCGATGCCAATCTTCTCTCTGTTCCAAATATTCTCACATCATTGGGCAGACGGTCTTTTTCTTACGCAGCACCCACAATCTGGAACTCTTTACCTGCTAATCTTCGCTCTTGTTCTTCTCTTTCAACATTCTCTAGCAAGCTTAAGACATACCTTTTCCCACCGTAGACATAATCAATCTACCCTGACCATTTTGGATCACCGGACTGCCTTTCGTTTAGGACCTTACTTCTCCTCAGCACATTTATTTCGCAGCTTGGTCTGGGTGAATTGATCTGTAGTGATGTGTGCTGTTGGGGACGTCCCTGACATCATCTCTGGATGAGAAAACGGACGTTAAACCTTTATTATTACTATTATTATTATTATAACTTGGGATAATAAGGTTTTTGGCGTGAGGTGAGTTCCTTTTAGTGAACATATCAGATCTAAAACAACGAATTAGACTTTGCATCCTCTTAGGTGAGAGGATAATTACTCGGATTCACATCGTTGGATATAGCTTAATTATCGTTTACTAATTGATTCGGTTTTTGTTCGTAGTGTGCGATGTTGTCATTGACGGCAGTAGCATAGTGTTGATGCTGTGATGCATTTAGATGTCTGGAACCGTGTTGTCGAGTCTCACTCTTAGTGCACTGCCTACTGGCAGGTCCATAGTACATAACGCCTCCACCCTTCTCTGTCTTCCGCCTTCCTCTTCATTTCCACATGAGTGGGTCTTTAAATCATCTAACGTACCTAATCTCGGCCTGCCCCTGCCTCTTTTTCCTTCCATTCTACCTTATATGACCTCTTTTAATAGACCTTCCCTCCTTAGAATGTGTCCTATCCATCTCTTCTTCCTATTTCTTAATACATTTATCAATTGTCTATCTGTGCCAACTCTCTCCAGGATTTCCTCATTTGTAACCTTTTGAGTCCAGCTAATCCTCTCCATTCTTCTCCAAATCCACATTTCCAATGCCTCCAGTTTCCTAATATCTTCCTGTTGTCGAGTAAGAGATCAATATAAAGATGATCTAATCTATGGCACATTGAGAGAAAGTGATGAGAATCAAAGCATTAAGTAATAGTAATGCCTTTCTCAGTCGATCATTTCATCGCAGTAGCAAAGCTACAGACAGATGTAGTAGCTTACGAAGATAGCTATAAGGCAGATAGTTATAGGCAGATAGTTATTGGCAGATAGTTATAGTCAGATAGCTATAGGCAGATAGTTATAGGCAGATAGTTATAGGCAGATAGTTATAGGCAGGTAGATTTAGGCAGATAGTTATAGGCAGATAGCTATGGGC
This sequence comes from Enchytraeus crypticus, assembly GCA_905160935.1. NCBI lineage: Eukaryota > Metazoa > Annelida > Clitellata > Enchytraeida > Enchytraeidae > Enchytraeus > Enchytraeus crypticus. The sequence continues at coordinate 1,216,980 of CAJHZI010000247.1, read as the reverse complement.
AGATAGCTATGGTCAGATAGCTATGGGCAGAATCAATTCTTGTAGTAGAACACTTATATGACATATACATGCAGGTAAACCGTCAGTTGCTAATTGAGATTTCCTTTACACCAGTATTATTAGAACCAGTCTACAAAATTATGCGTCTATGTATCATTTAAAATACCTTTTTCTGCATGCAAAGTAGCGTTTATATTCTGATAAGACGTTGTAATTCATATATCATTACATCCAGTTCTACTTTCTTAAATCCTTTACTGAAAATATATTCACTTGACTGAAATATATTTTGAGGCCTATCAGCAGGATACCCGCTGGAATATGGAACAGTATCTAACGTCATCTTTTGAAGAGAAATCATAAATAGATTCTCCTTAATTGATCGATAACTTAATTGTTCTTACATTATGTTATGTTATTAACATTGATTAAAATTGCAATTAAAGCTAAAAGTTTGGTTATTTCAATGACAACCAGTCAGAAATCGATATTAATAGAACCTCACCAGTAGATTCAATTACACTTGGAGCTACAGTTATGGTTCTATCAAATACCCAATCAAATATCTGACATTTTGTCATCGTTTATTTACTGATTTCATTACAGTTCAAGATTCAGCTGTGGTTCTTCCAAATAACAACGAATCAGAAGTTTGACATCTTCATCATGATAGTGATTCTACTCAACATGGCCACAATGGGTATCGAGCATTACGACATGGACACTGATCTAAAGTACATGCTGAACATCATCAACCAGATCTTCGTCGTCATCTTCACGCTCGAGTGCATCATGAAGCTGCTGGGGCTGAGACATCACTACTTCAAACAGCCCTGGAACGTCTTCGACTTCATCGTCGTCATCACTTCTCTTCTCAGTATAACACCCCTGTTGCATTAATAACAATAATCATCTTCTACTTCACTTAAATTCCAGTTTAGTTGTGGTCGGGAAAGGAAATTTTGTAGCAATTTCTAGAGCTCAGGCACTCATCAACCGAATTCCCTTTCTGACATTGGTTTGGATCTTCGATAGATTAACTGCAATTTAATCCTGGGGAAAATATTTCACGTTGAGGTGGGTCTCCTCTTCTTTCTCTTTCTCAGCTCTTGTCTTAGTCGCCTCTTACGTACACGCGGCAGCTTGTTTGCGGCTGCCATAATCATCCGTTGTCCATCCAGACCCGGCTGAACATGGGGAATTGTTGTATTAATATGAATTATTTAAATAATATCTATAACATGATCTTACTATTCCTCAAAGTTTCGTGAGTTAATTATAAAACACTTCAATATGTATCAATACTTGGCTCTATGGATAGGCTTTGCTATACTTGACGGGTACCATAATTGTTATGTAGTACAATATTAAGACTCATTATGTTTGGCAATGGCATAAATGATTGTAGCAATTGCTCCTCATATTGTAGTCTCTATTTTAAACACGCTAAATTGTTGCAGAAATTAGATAGTATTCAGTTTTCTATATAATCTTACGAAAGTAACTTTTTTAGCTCCACTTTTACACAGCGTCTTTCTGTACAATTGTCACTAAAATTGTATAAATGGAATTCACGTATAAACGAATTTCAATGTAATTGTATAAATGGAATTCACGGAAATAGGAATTAGAATCAATGGCCTCCTGCTTATCAGACTGGCCTGCTATCCACTCGGTTATCCAACTGGTACATCTCGGGTGATTGACATTTATATTTCCAACTCTTTGTGAACTATTTGCAATTTATTTATAATTTATTAATTAATTATCTGCAATTTATTTATATATTTTCCTACTGATTTAATTATAACTGTATTGCTGATTTATTTATGATCTATGACTCATCTATTCTGCAGCCTCAGCTCTAACGGAGCACATCAAACAGCTGCCAATCTCTCCCACCTTGCTCCGCGTGGTCCGAGTCTTCCGTATAGGAAGAATCCTACGTCTCGTCAAATCCGCTAAAGGAATCCGGACTCTCTTATTCTCGCTGGCGGTATCAATGCCAGCTCTCTTCAACATCGGTCTGTTGCTCTTCCTTGTAACCTTCATCTATGCCATCTTCGGAATGTCTTTCTTCATGCACGTCAAGCATACTCACGGCATCGACGACATGTTCAACTTCGAAACCTTCTTCCGCAGCATGATCATACTCTTCCAGACTTCCACGAGCGCCGGGTGGGACTTGGTGCTGGCTGGACTCATGAATACCCGGGACTGCAACGACACGCACTCCGAGTCGAGGCCGAATGGAGACTGCGGCAGCCCCGGTGAGGCGATAGTCTTCCTCGTCACCTACCTCGTCATCAGCTTTCTCGTCGTCATCAACATGTACATCGCCGTCATTCTGGAAAACTTCTCCCAGGCCACAGAAGACGTCCAGCAAGGCTTGACCCAGGACGACTTCGACATGTACTACGAGGTGTGGGAGAGATTTGACGTCAAAGCCACGCAGTACATACCACTGGAACGACTGAGTGAGTTCGTAGACTCGCTCGAGGAGCCTCTCAGGGTTCCTATGCCCAACTTCTACTCTCTGGTAGCGATGGACATCCCTATCTGCGACGATGATAGAATTCATTGCGTGGATATCCTCGACGCGCTGACTAAACATTTTCTGGGCACACAAGACGCCGGGGGAGAGCTGGGAGACATCAAGAAGGGTCCTGAGCGCAAGGACTATCACGTCGTCAGCACGACGCTCAAGCGCCAGCGCGAGATCTACGTTATTCGACTTATACAGCGGACTTGGCGCAATCACGTGCGAGCTAGAAAAGAGCGAGATCAATTAGAGGGTTCAAGGCGGCATAGTGGACGTCGCTCAGATACGATCATAACCGTTGATGACGTTGATGTTATAAAAGAGGAGGAGGAGGAGGAGGAGGAGGAGGAGGATAGGGCGGGGCGTAGAGCCAGTGTGACCAATGAGAAAGAAGTAGGCGGGTCAAGGGGCGGGTCATTTGGATTGAGTCGATATGCTTCAGGCTCAAGTGGGCGGTCCTCCGCAGAACAACCCGCCCCCGCACGAACAGTTAGACTTTTAGATAGAAGAGACGGAGATGATTAGCGAATGCTTCCGCCTCAATTTTTATGAAATTTTTGCCACTGAAGGCCTTTTTGTCCGGCACATTCAATCAAGCTAATGTCAAATGCTGTCATGTTGATACAATTTGTCGCTCATATCATATAACAGTAATTAGAGATTTTTCACTATAATCGCAGTACTTTATTTCCGAAGAAATTATTGTTTAGTAGAATTTAACTTTTTTAATGGTTTAGTTTCGGAAGTCAAAATGCTTCTCGACTCGCTACACTAGAGATACTGTTAGAGCGGATGGTTTGAAGAATACTGTATCGATTACTCACAATTCAGCTGTTTAAATTCTACCAAAGTTTAGAAGTACGGTTATCGGCTTAACTTAAGCCCTAACATGCTCGAGCTAATGTCACAAAACAAGCATAACAAAATAGTTAATCCGCAAAGCACAGAGTAAGCCATTATATCTAAAATATTAGTCTGAGCAACTCAGTTTTAAAAAGTTCAATCATTTAAGTTGATTAATTTAATTCTGTAAAACTTATAAAGACACGTCTAATAACGTCGAAATGTAACGAGTCTAGATTTTAAACCCCGATGATCGTCTTCCGGATATTACTTTAGAATTTTTTCTAGAAAATTTGTTTGCCTATTGAGAGTTGTAGTGCTAACTAAACTGTATTATACATGTATAATTAACTAGTCGCTGAATTTTGTATTGATTTTGAGCGAATGTAGTAACATACTAGCTCGAGGGTTGTGTTTTAGAGGACCAGTTTTTTATTGTTTGCTATCTAGCTGACAAACCTGCCATCGTTTTTGGATGCAGATGTTGTTCGGAAAAGCCGAGTAATTGAATTTTACTGAAATATATTTTGTCTGTTTTATCCTGTGTTTATAGTTAAGCAATATGTTTAACTGATTGCTAGACTTTTCCTTCAAGAAAAATTTAAAATCCGTCTATATATTAACTAACTAGTTACTCAATTCCTTCAACCAGTTTAATATGTAGTTAAGAAGGTTGATTTTTCAGAAACTTGTTTTGTTTTGAGGTCATTGGAAGTTCAGTATAAATCAGCAACATTTAGATTTATTATTCAATGCAGTAAAAAGAGATCGTGTGAGGCTTTTGCGATAACCTTTTTCGACGTAAATGAACTTTTTCACTTCATTCGTTCAAGTGCTTGTTTCATATACTTATCAATGTATTACACTGCATGATGTCTTAAGTGTAGGATGGTACAAACGTTAAATATCTTTTACCCCTTTTTAAAGTTTTAATATCCTGTCCTCTCTTCATTGTTCATTGTGAAATTGTTTCAGCCAGAATAATCATAGAAGATATTTATAGAGGTACAAATATTCTGTTTTAGTATTTAGTACCTGGCTTCTTGTTACAGTAATCTGTTTTTGTAGTGAAATATAATACGTGTATTTAAATAATAAACTAATTATTGTAGTTACTGCGAATTTTTATTATTCTGATATAAATATTCCTCTATTAAACCATATATGTCATATTTCGTCACAGGTTAGATCAGAAGAAATCTAAACGGATGAGCATTGAAACAATGTACATTCAACATAACATAACATAACGGCTCACTTGGCCAGGAAGCACAGATGCTTGTTTAAGACCCATTTACTCCTTCCTCTCCATGGTTATTAGTAGTTTTTACCATTTGATGGTACATCAATTGCAGCCGGCGCGAATTTAAGAATAGCCTTCCATCACACTGGGAGTTTTTTTCTTCAAAGCTGTCAACACGCTGTCATCCAAAGGTGGTCACACACAAAGTACTAACCGATGCCGATGTAGCACAACTTCGATTACTGACGCGAAACTAAACCAAGAGCGCTTAATCCCGCCGTATTATTTTAAGAAGAGATCAGAGTTAATAGGGCGAACCTTTGCTTTATTACTTATTACAGTGCGTTCAGGGTTCAAATCCAGTGCTCTCCCCGTCACTGACTTGCTATCGAGCAGGAAACTGACGTCAAACTTGGTTTCAGCTTTAGCTTTTAGTACAGCATAATAATTGACATCTTGATTGTGGATCCATACACTATATATCTGCGGTATAAGACTGATTCTTCTCGAAGTCCCTGAAATCGCTGTCCTACGATGAATCGGACGTTAAATCTTTAATGCATTGCATTGTATTGAAGCTTTAATGTCATAAAATTACTCGCTGCGCCTAGCAATGTGTGTGATGAAGAAGAATTAAGTCAAACTATTCTCAAATATCAACGCCTGCTTTTGAATATATATGACGTTATCATTTTATTGTATAATTAAATAGAAATGACTTTCATATTTTATTGTATAATTACAGCATAACCACACAAAGAACGAAGAAGATTAAAATTCACACCTTAATAAGAAGTCAATTGGAATAGAAATCTATCAAATATTTGCAATAGATATATTCATTGACTGACGAAATCGAAGCTAAAGTTTAATAATAATAATAATAATATTTGAGAAATATTATTATTATTATTATTGCTATTATTATTATTGTTGTTGCTATTGGCAAAACTTTGTATAATAGCAATCTCAGAGACAACACCACAGGCACACATATACATGTATATGATAATGAATTAATTATCTAAGAATGTACAATTTTTAAATAATCACGAAATATTTGTGAATGCCTTAAGATACCATGTTAAGCAAATAAAAACAGAATGCTTAACATTTTACAAGAACATCTTCATGATCATTCTGACTTAACTGACCAATGGCTATGCTACCTAATTAAACACTGGATAAAATGAATAAATTTCAGCTAGAAAATCTGGATAAAAAATTAAATAACTTTTAGCTAGCTTAATTACGTTCCTCCGAAATCATAAAACCAATAAATATGTACCGTAGGCCCATGTCTCACAGGAAATTGCTGTAATTATGTACAAACTCAGTTCAAAGCTAAAGTACATTGCAATCTAGCTTTAGACAAGCCCCAAGTGCAACTTTAAAAGCTAAATGTAGCTACTAGATTATGAATACAAACGCAGATAATTAATTTTACAATAGTCGTTTTACAAAACCATAAGTCTTACAAAGATTATCACATTAACGCAACATTCAATTATAAATGTAATTCACTCAACTCTTATATATAGGTCAATATATTCAATAATCATATAAAAGCACGTTCAAATTAGGTTCAATAATCATACAAAAGCAACACGTCGGCAAGTATTATCACACACAAGCAATATTATATTATAGATGTCGTTCATCTAACTAATTTAAACAGGTTTCGTTAACGAACACATTTTCTGCACCTTGCTTTATATTGCACCACATCAAAAGTTACAGTTGAAATATAATAACTATTGTACTCGTACAGTAAACAGTCTAACAGTCAGAGTAAATAGCAACCAGCAAACTTTTCTTATACTAGGCAATATCAATAATGATAAAATTCGCAAAAATCAACAAAACGTCTTAATTTCTTAAGCATTTTCACTTGTGAATGTCTAGGATTTTAACACTAAGTTTTATTTCTTTGGCAGAAATTACTTAACTTCTAACTCTTGATGGTCAGATTGTTACGCACGTACATGTCTACAGATTTTTATATCTGTTTTCCTCAGACATGTTAAACATACGTGTGCTTTCTAGCTTTCTCTTCTTTCTTTTTCATTTTTTCTTTGTGAAATGAATAACTTACATTCCAGCGATTAATAGTATAGTGAGAATCCGTAGCCTACCAATACCACTACATTATGCAGTTATCACTAGACACGACGTGAAAATGTACAACAGTTTCAGTGATTACGATATCTCAGACAAAGGCTTGATTAATAAGTCTAGTCAGTTTCCACTCTCAAAGCAGGTCAGCGGTCGATGATTTGAACTCTATAGCTACTGAGCCACAGTCGTGCACTTAACTAGCATTCCACAGGCTCAGTTCACAGATAGCTGTTAATCGTTCTGCGTGATGACAAATGAATGCATTGAAGCGATTACAGCTTTATAACATCTTCAACATCGTCATCATCAGAACTTGTGTCTGGTTTCATCGACAACAGAGATCTCTCACGCTGCTTCTTAGAACGGACCAGCTTATCACTAGGCAGCTTATCACTAGGCAGCTTATCACTAGCCAGTTTATCACTGATCAGTTTATTGTTAACCAGCTTATCACTGTCAACCTTAATCCTATTCCTCTCATTCTCTATCCACGTATCATTCTTGCTGTCGACTTCCACCATCTTCCCAACTTCATCCTTTCCTCCAGGTTTTCTTCCACCGTGGACGCCATTTCTCGCTTGTCCTGTAGCAGTGAATGACGGCTGATAATCGCCAAACTTCGGCAAATTTTCCGCTTCAATAGGCTGTTTCTTATTTAAGAACTTGACGTCTGTAGTATCGGTTAGACTATCTAGACGTTTAAGTGTTTCTATTTGTTTATTATTAACTTTATTCGCCATTCCCGACTTACTTAAATCATTAGATCTGGGATCAGCTCTCTCGTCTATCAACTTTAGTCGACGCTGAAGTTCATTTCTTTGCGCATCGCTGAGTCTATTCTCAACATCAGGCAGAGGTTCCAGATGATCTAATTTGAATTCTTCCACCTGTGCCTCAGGACGTCGTCGCGATACTCCTGTCTGAGAGTCCTGATTAAATATAGACTGGCTTATAACCTTCTCCTCATCCTGAAAGACGAAAACAAACAAACAAAAATAAATTATTATTCAAGTAGTAAATATAAGTAGTAGTAAATAATAATAATAATAATAATAATAATAATAATAATAATAATAGTAATAATAATATCGAGTAGCCGATCGGTGATCCAGCACTTATTGCTTGAATCGTTTTTATCAAACCCCAGGTTCTTTACACCGGGGTAAATATAAAAATAAAAAATAATAATAAAATAATAATAACAATAACAATTATAACTGTGGTCACGACATGCGTAAGAGCAGCTTAACAACCATGTCAACAGATCTGGCGGTAGTTATTTCTCACATGCAGATCGAGTCAGAGGACCATCACATCTCGAATCGTTTAGGCATGACCGCTGACCTTGACCTGTCCAACGATACAGCCTTCCTCTCAGTGAGTCTCGACGTTGAGGACATGTCGTCCACCGCGTCCTACGCCGATCAGTCTCCCCCCCCCCCCTGCCATCCCAACTACATCCTGGCCAGATCCGGCCTAGAATTCCCTGGAGAAGAGTTCTTCCCTCACACTCTATCCTTCGGGGAGAATGCGCTGAAGCTTGTGACAGATTCCAGAATCTGACACAAGATTGTGACAGATTCCAGCAGAAGTACAAATAAATGTTAATTTTAGTCAAGAATGAATAATAATAATAATAACACACGACAATTATAATTATAATAATAGTAATAATAATAATAATAATAATAATAGTAATAACAATAATGAGGTTTAATTCTCCTTTCTTCATCAAAGGATGATGCTGTGGTCGGCAAAATGATAAAGGAAGACGTACAAACACATTAAGTACTAAAAGTACAAAATCAAGGACAGACCGAAGCTGTTGAGCCAGATGATACATCTATATCCGCCTCTGATTCGGACTCAATCTGTTTTCCACTAGCCCCACTCAGTGGTGGTAGAAATGGAACGTTGCTCTTATTAGCTGATTCATTTCTCTGCACGGAGTTGGTCGCTGATGATGACTTGAGGCTAAGCACTTGATGGTACTGAGCCGGTGGATTTCTCGTGTAAATATTCACAATGTCCAGCCGTTTCTCAACCTCCTACAAAAAATAAAGAGCAGTAACCGCAGACGTTATATTCTAAGATACAATAACAACAACAATTAGAAGTGCTGTTGAGGTCAATGAATCAGCGCTACAACGATTAGAAGTGCTACTGATGTCAAATGAATCAGTGCTACAACGATTAGAAGTGCTGTTGATGTCAAAATCATCGAACACTAATGAATCATACCCTAGTCGACGAATGAAGAACGAAAGTATTACATGTTTAAGTTTTCACATTATTCACAATGACGGCATGAACAATAATTAACTGTTTCATTTACTTTCTTGTACCTTACGTCTTTGTTGCCTTCAGGTAGGTAGTTATTTACAAATTCATTCTCGAACAGCTTTTCATTCTACATACCCCACTTTTTAACTTTTTTGATATACAATAATAATTACTTCATTATAATTTCGAGTATATTATAAAAAATTACAATATTTCAATTTATACGACTCCTTTCTTTATTTATTTGTTTATAAAGAATATCATATTAAACGGTCTACAATCCTGTATAAGGCACATGCATATATCACATACATTTCATGCAATTTCAATTACATACAACACAAATCAAAGGATTAAACTGTGATGACTGAACAAAGCGGTAGTGAATTTAATTTAAATTAAATTAAAAATTGTTATCAGTAAGGCTACAAGAACCTTAATGAGATTAAGTACTATGTCTTTGTGATTTCGTGAAAATAATATACATATATATACATGTATATATACATGTATATCTATCTATCTAATGCACACACATTGAATTGGACACAAACCTTTATTAAACTTTGCAGCTTCTTTATCTCATCTTGACTCTCCTGAACGTTAGATTTATTCTCCTGCTCCGCCATCTTCTGTTTCCTCATTTCATTCAAGTGGTTCTTCTTCATCTCCTCTATTTCATTTTGCAGCCTCTGAAACAGAATTTACCTGTACAATGTGAATTAATTGAGTTCATTCCTGCTAACTTGTATATACCGTTGCATCTAGTGCTGGAATAAATATAATGTTTAAGATACGTCAATAAATACGATGTTTAAGATACATCAATAAATGAAATGTTCAAATACATAATCCTACAAAAACAGCGTTTAGTTATCGTGCTACTAAATAGAATTCCATTGGGACAATACAAAGGCCTTAAATAAATTTTAATGTGAACTTCAGTTTGGTATAAATGTCATGTTTATTATCATGCTACTCAAAAGGACTCAATTAAATCAATTCAAAAATCTTACACAAAACTTAATGTGAACTTTAGCTTGTTTAAATGTTGCTTCTGAGGTGGTTTTCTATTGCCAAACTCAATTTAAATGCATATCTGTCTCATACGACATAATAAGTAAACTGTTGGTTTATTCATCAATGCGTACACGGTACAGAAAGTAGCTTCTAAGAAAACTTAAAAATTGCAATCAGGAGTGTTCTTTCAAATACCAAGGCTTCAGTATTATTTATGTTCTAAAGTAATAGCTTGACAATAAACAAATTGGTAAGTGCGTAAGTGGAACATACACAAATTAGAATCATGAGAACTGGGTGAAAATTCCAAATGAGTAAATCCCAGGCTTTTGAAAGCATAAATTTAACCTGTACTAGCTGGAGTGCACACTATTAATAATGCCACGATTTGCATTAACTAATGAAGAAACGAGAACAAAGAAATGAGAAGCAGAAAAACGTAAATCATATACAAGGCATTTCTGCAAGATAAATTAGGTCTGTCATGTGTAATTAAACGAATAAAGAACAACTAGAAATTCTGTCACTTTCATCGACAATTAAAGGCGATACCTGTATCTGACTGTTCGTATAGTCTAGGTCTCTCCGTATCTGAAAGCACTCTTCCACTAGTCTCTCTTCGCTCTTTAAGTCCTTTCGATCCAGGAGTCGCTTGTTTCTAGAAATTCTGTCTTTTACGTGCTGCAGATCCTTAGAGGTCGCTTTTATCTGTTCATCTCTCTCTGAGCATTTCACTTGTTTTCTATGAACCCTTTTTCTAAGTTTTCTAATTTCGTCCCACTGTTTCATCATCAGATCCTGTTAAATAATAACAAAAATAACCAATTAATCTAAATACTACTTTTAATACCCTTTGATACAATTCTCTTCACAAGTTAAACTATGTGAAACTACACCCGTCAGGGTAAATATGAGTGCACTGTACATAAATATAATTTTGCATATATTTCAAATTTTTACATTTTATCCCATGGCTTTTTACACCCTAGGGGAAATTAAAGTAGTGTTAAAGTTTTAGTGTTACAAAATAAACATTATGACACTACTGAGAAGTTAAATGCAGGAAGATTATATCGAATCTTCAAAAATATGTGTGTACTCTGGAACCAAAACTAAGACCTGTAATCCAGCTACTTGGAGGCTTAGGTGTAATATAATATAAGGGCATTTCAATATAAGGGCATCAATGATTTGAAAGTCTCTTCCCCTTAGTGTCATTGTTGTTCTTGTGTAACACTCGCATACCTGAACTGGTTGAATGTTCTTTAGTTCCTTTCCTTGATGTCCAACATCCATTCTTAAAAGCTTGTTTTCTTCTTCCAGAATCTTCAGTTCTGCCTTTAGTGCTGCTCTCTAAGAGAAAATTTAGAGATAAAAATAGACATATGATTCATAGTATAATTTAATTATTGTCGCAAAAACTATGTTCATTCTGTAAACTTAAAAGTTTAAAGTTTAAAGTTTATTCAGAGTGCGCTGTTAAACTATGTTCATTCTGTAAACTTAAAAGTTTAAAGTTTACATTTATTCAGAGTGTGCTGTTACATGATAACAACACCTATGTCAATGGCAATTAAATGGCCAATATAAGCCATCAGATGTTTCTTAGAAGGTGACATTTTAAAATGTTGAACCTGGCTTCTGTCGTTTTTCCTTTTTAAAATGGGGATTAAGTGTTGGTATGGTAAGGAACAGCTCTAGAGGAGTGGAGAAATTCATGAAGAAAGTGTGCCCAACTCTATCAAAACTAAGATTCAAGGAAGGATAATGATGATGCTTCAATCTCTATATTTATTTTGGCGGAGATCGACACATTATTAAAGATTGTACCTACGACTTGCAAGTCCAGACTTCAAATTCTATGTCCATCAACATTATATAAAGTTAAACCTCTCAGAATCATGGAAGATTATAATAAAATAGGCTTCAAAATGAAAGAGTAGATATTAAAAGACAAATCATAGGACAATAATAGTGAGAAAAAATATAAAAGAATAAAATCAGAAACTTGAGCAAAGAAACTAAAAATAAGAGCACTCAATCTTATTGGACTAATATAGAAATTAAAATTAAAAAAAGAACAGTTTAGTGAAACTTTCAAATAGTATCGCCAATTTTAAATTAATTCCAACCTGACTATAAAGTTCTCGTATCTCTTTATTAGTGGCACTTCTAATTCTGCGCAAATTCTCAGGCTCAGGTATTTCAGTGGATATTTGACTATTTCTGTTCCCGTGCAATGAGTTAAACTCTTTAAGTAGTATCTTTTTACTGTATGGGCTTGGCTTTGACGATGACGACCATTTCAAGATTTCTTTATTTCCTGCAAACATGTATTCAACAATATTTGTGATTTGTAGTCTAAATAAAGTTATATCATATACATACCAAGGTAACTAATAAAAGTTGATGTACTAATTGCCTCATGGCAGAGAATTCTCGTATATTTAACTGAGAAGGCTACGAGAACAATCTATCATATGCTGAAACCTCTGGCTTTAATAATATTATCAGTCCATGCATGATACATACTTTTCAATAACCACATTTAAATTTTTGGCATCCTGCAAATATAATATGTTTAGTTACAATATCCATAGAATGTACTGCCTCTATTGTACTTCCTGTTGATGTCAATTCAGGCTGCCAGACATTCTTGTAAGTATCCATTGAAGAAAGAGAGTTTATTTGAACATTCAAACAATTCAAACATTAAATGTCATCATGTACATTCGGTAATACCATCAAACACTGCCTAACCATGCTTTTCATATGCCATTAGGCCTCACACTCACTGAACTTCAGCTAAACTACAATTGAATTCTCAACATAAAACTGAAATAACAACTGACTAGACTCTATTTAGATCACTAACACATATACCCTAAGAATATTTGCAACAGCTATTTCTGAACTGTACACAAATAGATTGCTCTTACTCCTATCCAGCAGAAATCTAATTGTCACATCTGCCATAACCTATACTACTGTGCAATATAACCATCGATTGACTCTCTTACTCTCTCTCTCTCTTTCTCTCTCTCTCTTAGTGCCCTGCCTACTGGCAGGTCCATGGTTTATAATGCCTCCACTTTTATCTCAGTGCACTGCTTACTGGCAGGTCCATGGTATATAACGCCTCCACTCTTCTTTCTCTCTTAGTGTACTGCCAACTGGCAGGTTCATGGTAAATAAAGCCTCCACTCATCTCTCTCTCTCTTAGTGCACTGCCTACTAGCAGGTCCATGGTATATAACGCCTCCTAATAATCGCATTGATTGACTATTTAGTGGTAAAATACAACAATACAAGCTCAAAAGACAAGTAACCGATAGCTTAAAAACAAGTAATCTGCTACATTGATTAGAGAATATCTAGACAATAAGTTGACAACCTGACGAAGATCTCGCAGAATACTGTACACTGGATTTGGACCTCCGATTGGCACTACTCGTTCTGACCGATATTGAAGATCCGCGTGAATATTGTACACTGTCATCATCCGTGCTGCTGCTGCTGTCTTCACTGTATGAATAACTTGATTTACTAACAGCCCGTTTCTCAATTTTACCAATCCGGGCAGAATTTCTATGACTCTGGTCACTTATGCTAGAATCATTGTAGGAATTTTTTATTCTTCGGCCTTTCTTCGGAGAACTGAGACTCTCAGAGTCTGAACTTCGTTGTGATTGTCCATCTGAGTTTGCCACAGTTTTGTCTGACGCTACTGACATCTTGAACACTCTCGTACTGGGTGTTCTGAATAGCTACAGCTTAAGTCTTACAAAATGAATGTGACAATCTTTGTAATCAAAAGCTTATCTTTAAATTAAATTTGTGAAAATTTAGTACTTAGAATTCAATAAATTTTACAATGAAAGTTAAAAGTTCCTGAAGTATCAAAATTTCCATGATTGTAAGTTAGGCTTAAGCCTAAATATATATAAAAAATTACTGCATATTAATAAGATTTACATTTTTGGTGCTATAAGTCGATGCTATCAAACATAGTATTTTTCACATGATCACCTTCAAATTGAACTCTAAATCTGCCAAGCATACTGTATCAATTTAAATAATTTTTATGTAAGTATGATAATTATATCTGAAAATCTCTATCTCTAGCATTCTGCCAAGTGGCAGGTCCACAGTGCAAATTCTTACTCACATGCTGATTTTCACGCTCCATAAAAAGCATACCATCTATTAACAACCTAATTCATTCAAGAAATGGCTATGCCTTGTCTACACTTTAATGTAGCCTATGGCTTGGGAATAATATGGCTTCTGGGGTGGTTTTGTGTTGCCTTAATCAGTTCTATAATGAATTTACTGCCATTTAATCATTGAGAAATATTTCATGGTGAGGTGGGTCCCTTCTACCTTACTCAGCTCCTGCCTTAGGTGCTTCTTACATACATGCAACAGATTGTTTACAGTTGCCCTACTCTGCAGTGGTCCCAAACCACACCCGAGCACAACACGGGGATAAAAAAATTAACAAATGTTTTGCCCATTAGTAAAATACTATTTTGTTATTAATAATAATAATGTGCTAGTATATGTACAACTTAATCTCTAATTATTGACAAAGAGTCATCAAAGTTATTCCTTAGACACAAATCTGCCTACCTTTTTAATTCTAACCACTACTGCTGTACAGATCTTCTAATATAGTTTATGATTAAAATTGTAAAACTGATTCCCGGCACATGCAGGTTAATTAATTTCAAAACAAATTAATAATGCTAGAATAAGCCTAAAATATATTACATAATAATGTTAAATAATCTATCCTAGGATTTATTGGAGCGAAGTATGATCGATACCAGGTTGAGTCGGACAAAGTGTAAAACCTTAGAGATTCATTGAATCGCAAAATTATTACTAGACAAAATGTATACCAATTTAAACAGTGTGATATATATCACCAATGATCGCATCAACATAATGTGTGGCTAAAATTTCATAACATTCACGAACTAAAATGACCTAAATAATTGTAATAGCAAAATATCTTCCATGTTATACTACATGTTAACATGCTAGTCTTTATTCACTTTGTTGTATGAATACCTATTCTTATCTTTCTGGTCCAATAGACTTTGACTTCATATTACTCGAAATAGTCTCAATCGACGATTCGGTTGACATATTAAGCAAACTTCAAATAGTTTATAGATCTCTAACAAATTAAAGACCTCCTTTTACATTAAACATAAATAGGAATGTTTTGTTTACCGATTCCGTTACCATGGAATCCTTATGAATTAACACACGCCTAGAATCCCTCGAATAAAATAAATGGTACAATATGACTTTTCCTTTAACCTATCAGAAGTAATCGCAATATTAGGCAATGCCGCTGATTTGAAATATAAAGTAGCGTACGAAGAGAATTAAATAGCATATAAAATCATTACTAAATATTATTTTTAAATCAAATTTAAATTACTGTTAAAGAATGCAATAGATTTTGCACACTTTTTAGACCCTTTCGATTTTTTACTCATTGGTTTGGTTTTACTTCAGTAATGTTCGATATTCGAATTATTAATTAATTAAATATAATTAGTAATTAATTAATAAATTATGGCCTATTAATTTATTATTGACGGTAACATCTCTGCATATTTAATGCTACTGTTACTCTATTATCATATATTATATTATTATTATCATCATATATTATTATAGAATGTCTAAATAGCGTAAGGGTAACGTCATGAAGTTTTAAATGACAAATCCTAAGGTGAATTGAACCCTCGTGGGTTCGAATCCCAGCCGCGCTAATCTGAGAGTAAAATCTCGGACATTCACTGGACTGATTATACGGAAAATGGTCTAAATTGCCTAACGGATTAAACATGTGGTTTAAAAGTGATAGATATCAACATAGTTGATTATTCACTATAATGCGTGTTTACTTCTTTTATCCTTTTAAAATTTTATTAAGATAATTTTCCCAGGATAAAGGCTAAATAAATACTGATAGCAATGGGACCGGCATAGCCAGTTTTACTAATGATCTTTACTGACAACATATCGAGCACTTCTGAGCCAAAAATCGAAGAGCAAGAAAGGGTCCCAAAACGGTACAAAATTCAAAATACCTATCAAAGATAGAGAATTTAAGAAAAACACAGCAATGGTTACAACGTTAATTTGGCGCTATACTGAAGGTGAAAAAGATATATTTGGAAAAGGTAGGTATTGCCTAAAGAAATGTTGAAATGATTTCCTTAGGCAGTTCATATACTGCATAAGAAAATGTTAATAGGACAGCTAATTTGGCCGAAGAAGGTCGATTAGTTGGAAGATATGCCAGCTATAGGCCTATAGGCTATATCTGCGGTGCCTCGTGCTGGAAAGATAGAGTGATTAATTTAAACAGCCCACAAAGCATTTTATAAGCTAGGTCAAAATAAAAATTACAAAATAATTATGTTAGAAGATCGAGTTATACGTAGATCTAAGGCTGCATCATTTTAATCAAGTGGTAATCTAGTGATAGCATGCAAATTTGTCTATGGATGGTGTTAGACTTACAGGTTAACGAGGGACGGCCGTCTTGTAAACGATGCGCTCTTAGGCTAAATATATAGAGCCAAGCCCAATGCAGACTTCAAAATGAATGTAAAAAGTGTGTAATTGGATCTAACAGCTGATCATGATATATGCCTGATATATAGCTTTATATAGCTGATAGCAATTGGTCAGCTGTTATATATATATATATATATATATATATATATATATATATATATATATAGCTTATGTACAGCTATACATGTATATAACAGCTGGTCAGCTTTTTCAAGATCAGTTCAGCTGTTACATCAGCTGCAGTAACAGCTTTGCAACTGTCAGCTGAGCTCATGAAATAAACGTACCCACACTATTACTAAGCTAATCACAATTCTAATATAATAATTAATATTTGGACCCTGCACTGATACATCAGTAATTGGACACCCTAGTTATTCATCAACAGACTGGCTTATATTGTAGTTATATTGTAGTGTAACTTATCTTCTTCTTCTTCAGTGCACTGCCAAGTGGCAGGTTCAAGGTACATATTCATACTCGAAGTCTGTTTTCTCGCTCCATAAGGGCACTCCTTAGATCAACAAGTTAATCCCTTCACAAAGTATATGCTTTATCCATACCTTATGTAGCCTATAGCTAGGAAAAAATATGGCTTCTGAGGTGGTTTCCCGTTGCCTTCCTCAGTTTGGTGGATTAATTACTATTTAATCCTGGGGGAAAATATTTCATGGTGAGGTGGGTCCCCTCTTGCCATCCTCAGCTCCTGCCTTTAGTCGCCTCTTACGTGCACACGGCAGATTGTTTGCGGTTGTCCTATTCTGCAGTGGTCCAACCACACCCGAGCACAACACGGGGAAGTGTAGCTTACATTGCGCTAATATTGCAGTGTACAACGGAAATACTATCATTCCTGTGATGCTGTATAACTAAAGGCTTAATAACTGTTATACGGTTTGTGGGATTTCGACCTATAAACAACGTAAAATTTAGAACAAAGTAACACAGAATGCAGATAAGGAATACCTTGCATTGATGCAAATCACATAAACACAAATCAATCAAGCTGTAAGGTAATGGCGGCAAGCAAGTAAAGATACATCAGACCAGAAACTTGAGAACAAATCAGAGTGAAGCATGGTAATTAGCAAACAAATTATGTCAAAGCTATATAACAAATATATCCACGCAATATAACATATATACATATAAATACATACATATATATATATATATATATATATATATATATATATATATATATATATATCTTAGTGCACTGCCTACTGGCAGGTTCATGGATGGTAAATAACGCCTGTGTCTTCTTCACCATTATCCGTTTTCCTCTTCATGCTCACATACGAGTGGTTCTTTAAATCATAATCGTCCATAACATTCTTTTTGATATACAATTATTCTTGGGGGGTTCTGCTTATGACGAGGTGGGCCCCCTATGCCTTCCTCAGCTTCGACTAACATTTACTGGACAGGGGCGTCAATATATATATATATATATATATACATGTATATATATATATATATATATGTATATATATGTATATATATATATATATATATATATATATATATATATATATATATACCCCTTTGACATGATGTAGTATAGACTAACCGTTAACTGCACGTTTTATATACATCAACAATTATATAATTATATAGATGGATTTACAGGTAAATAAGGTGTTGCTCTAAAAATTGTAAACGTTTATTAAATTGATTTATTTTATATGCAATAAAGTCTTAGAAAGACATGCAGACAGGCCCTACATGAAGACAGGTCCTACAAGAAGACAGGCTCTATAAGAAGGTAGACCCTATATGAAGACAGGCCCTACATGAAGACAGGCCCTACATGAAGACAGGCCCTACATGAAGACAGGCCCTATATGAAATGAAGACAGGCCCTATATGTAGGCTACTATATAACTCGCTCCTCGCCGATGTATATTGAGAAATCACTGACTTCAACTGAGGAACCGAACGTTAAATGTTCATAGTACTGACTAGTTTAATAGTGCTTATGTAAACACGCATTACAGTGAAATGATCAACTATGTTGATATCTATCACTTTTAATACCACATGTTTAAACCGTTATGTAATTTAGTCCATTTTCAGTATAACCAGTCCAATGAATGTTCGAGATTTTACTCTCAGATCAAATTTACCTAAGGATCTGGAATTTGAAACTTCATGACGTTACCCCTACGCTATTAAGACATTCTAATTGATTAATTTGATGTCAATTTATAATAATGCTTTAATTCGTTTAATTTGTTGATTTATCTAAACATCAAATTAATTAAACAGCTTAATGTCAATATATTCACTGTAATGTAGTGGATGCAAATAAAATACTATTCTGATTAAATTATATTCCACAATATTGACATGTAAAATAAAATTAATACAATTACCAAAAATATCCATAATAAACAGATTTATTGCTAATTGATTGCTTAATGTAACGTACTTGGCACAAACAATTTGATAGTACGCACAAGAATAAAGCAGAGTAAAAATGAAGAACAATAATCCTAATTCTTCTTTTCTTCTGAGAAACAGTCTATTGTCTAAATATAAAAATATTATTATTATCAAAGGGATGAAAATATAATTGGTCAGCCTTAAATACAAACAAGGGAATATACGGTTTTTGTTAAAGATAAAACAACATAACATGTAAGAAATATATTATTTACCCGCATAAGTTTTTTTAAAAAGAATTAGATCTAATTACACGAGAATTATCACACGTGACCTATCACACGTGACTTATCACACGTGACTTATCACACGAGAATTATCACACGTGACCTATCACACGTGACTTATCACAAGTGACTTATCACACGTGACTTATCACACGTGACTTATCACATGAGACTTATCACATGAGACTTATCACATGTGACTTATCACACGCAACATATCACGAAGACAGAAAAATTGCCGCTAAATTCTTTCTAATTGCTATATATAGAATTATAGCATACAAATTATCTATTTAATGATTACTTTTTAATTCTAATCAAAGCTAACTCCTTTTGATTAAGCTTCTAAAACCTACAGATGCGATGCGATTTCTCACCAAGTAGGCAAGAGGTAAATCATATAAAACTAGCATGCAATCATTTTATATCAGCAACGTTTAACATTACGCACAAGTCATACAAAATCAACAAAGACCTAAAACGTGACTATGGCAAAAGCTCTACATTGGCTATGTCATATACATTAGATTGAATCAGCCGGATGTTTAACGAAACAATAAGATATCACAAATTGGTGTACTACAATTAACACGCCAAGTAATACTACAAACTCACTGTACCACTAATTCATCGCTGGAGATGGGTCAAAAAATTGGATGGGTCACTTAAAATCTGATGACAGAGCCTAACGATCAGCGATTGAATCGCGTAAAAATAAAACAAAAGATGGAGAAAATGACACCACATATTGAATAGTATTCAATCACATTATACCTATGCCAACTAGAAATACTGACATCTGGTCAACGACGACGATATTAGTTAAACACTCTACACGGAAATGTTGACGTCACTGGCTGGAGCCCGAGGCGAAGTCGGTAAGATACTGGACCGTGGATCTGAATATGCGGGGTTCAAATCCTGGGCTCGCCCGTCACTAACAGCTTTCGAGTGAGAACACTGACTTTAACCTTAGCTTTTTTAACTATATTACCGTTAATAAATTTAGAGCTTCCAAAACATTTTCTCATTTTACACGGTTAAGGTTTTGATTACTTCAGAGCTATATAATAACAACACATACGTTAACGGCAGTTTAAGAGTTTTATAACAACCTACAATTAGGCTAACAAATAGTGCATGAAGAGCCGGATCGAAGCAAACTAAGTACTCCATTCTTTACAAAATAATTAAATATTACCATCAAATGTAAAAATATACACAAGAAAGTCATTTCTCAGAAAAATTAAACTCCGCAAAACATCAACTCAAAATAGTAAAATATGAAGTTCTTCTGCACTATTACTATCTTCTGCAACGGAATTTTCTGTTAACTTGACATAAATTCAAATCAAGACGGTTCTTAGAAAGAAAAGAGATCTTTATAAAAGCACAGAGCAGATCTCTATATGGCTGAGACTATTTTATACCTATAGATAAAATGCTGCTCTGACCAGCTAACGACTACAAAAGCGTTTTGTTTATCAGACTATTATACAGGACAAATACTCTCAAGACGTTTATAATCAATTCTTAATTTTACACAAACCTCATCGCTTTGTTACTCCAAAACAGAGCACTCAGAGCAACTGCACTCTCTGTACACGAAATCTTCACTCATATCTGAGATTGAGATAAGATCACAAAGGAGAGAGCGCAAAAGAAACAGAGACACGGATAGTGAATCGGACAAAAATTCAATCAGAAGACAAAATTTGGATGAAACAAATGAGAGAGAAAGAAATCTATAGAATCAAACCTATTAAAAAACTTCCACTTAGCCTGCCGTATACCCCTACTCGGGGTCGACACGGAGGGGACTAGATAGGAAATAGAACATTCAGATCAGCTATCCATCGGCCTAACATCACCTAAGTGTACACGACTAGGTTTTTATTCGCCCCTCGGAAGAGAAAAACCCACGTCAAAACGCAGTCTCGAATCTACGACCTCTCATTCAAGAGACGAGCTCTCTACCACTGCGCCACGAGGCGAGAATCAAACCTATCAGACAGCTCCTGATATAAAATCAACATAGCCCACTATAACAAGCTCGTTCTATACAGCACTGATGCTTTCTAGAAATATTTACAACCCATACAAAACAAATAAGAAACAAATAGGAAAACGAATAAAGTTGGTAGCACGAGACTTAGGTGATCACAAGATGTTTCTCAGCAGATAGACCGTATTTTGATTTGTTAGACTCGAACAGTTGATTGAGGCATTCGATGTAGCGAGCGTGTAACTTGTCTACGTCCTCGTCACTCGGGTTCTTTATCTGCTCCACTTCCAGCGGCTCTCCAACTGCAGCAGAATAAAATATTAGTTGTATTTTAATTATACATCAATCCATCAACGAAAGATATAAAGATTTGTCTCATAACGACAATGAAAGTCATGATTACTGACCATTATCATTTGACATCATCGGATGAAATCATTAACTCTACCCGTGTTGTGTCCGGGTTGCTGAGGAATAGATCAACCATGGACTGCTAGTGTCGTAGAAGGCGACAAAGCACTAAGACCCAAACCGACGTCAGAAAGGGCAGTCGCCTGTTGGTGAGCGGATTGGCTCCAGAAATTGCTAAAACAATTTCTAACATGAATGGAAAAGAAGGTCTATTCTTATCCCGACTCAAGTTAAACTGACATTCAAGGGAAGATGATGATGGCGATTATGAAATCACTACCATATTGCCGTAAGGCCTTTTAAAACTGACAAAGAGAACGGCGTCTTAACAGTTACTGATGTTAACTTCCATTCTCTTAACTCCTCTGTATCAAACATACAGTATATGCTACTTCAAAGCATGCGTGACAGTAACCTTATATCTCAAACATGTCAAGACCCAATATAATATACGTACATCAGTCATACATCAAATATACAGACATCAGTCATACATCAAATATACATACATCAGTCACACATCAAATATACATACATCAGCCATACATCAAATATACATACATCAGCCATACATCAAATACACATACATCAGCCATACATCAGATATATACATACATCAGTCATACATCAAATATACATACATCAGTCATACATCAAATATACATACATCAGTCATACATCAAATATACATACATCAGCCATACATCAAATATACATACATCAGCCATACATCAAATACACATACATCAGCCATACATCAGATATATACATACATCAGTCATACATCAAATAAACATATCCTACATCAAATATACATACATCAGCCATATATCAGATATATACATCTAGCCAATGCAACTAATAACACAAATAAACAAACTAGATAATAATCTAAAGACCTACCAACAACGTTGATGGGCTTCCTGAAAGGCAGAATGCCGATGGTGTAGTTGAAGATTCCTCTGCCGTGAAAGAGTGGAGGCGAGAAGGTGAGATGCTTCATCATGGCCGTCTGAAACCTGCGCAGTCGAGAGCCCTCAGGGTTAGGTACCTGGTTGTAGATGTCCGTCTCCCCAAAACTGAACACCGGCACCAACGGCACTCTGCACCAATAGACACAGACTGTCATAGAGTATCAGAAGAGAAGCATGACAAAGACATATAAGCGTTAAATAATAATAATACACAGCGGATATTCATCATCATCTTCTTCCTTTGAATCCAAGTTAAAACAGGGTCTGGATGATTAGAAACTTTCGTAACAATTTCTGGAAGTTAGGCGCTCACCAACCGAATGCCCTTTCTGAAGGTGGTTAGGATCTTAGTGCTTAGTCGCCTCTTACGACACGTACAGTCCATAGGTTGGTTTATTTTCACGGGTTGGTCTATTTTCAGCAACCCGGACACAACACGAGCAAAACACCGCGCCTATTGTAAAGCCAAAATTTATACAGAAAAAACCTAAGCAGGAATCAGACGAAAGTAGATATAGCGTTAGCCAAACACAGCTATAATTATTTAGTGACTGTCGAGAAATTGGTATTGCAAATTGGAATTAGCAAATTATAAAAAAATAGAAAAGTAGATCTATTTGCGGAAGACGACAGGCCAAATAAATTCCGGTATCGAATAAACTCACCATACATATATAGAGCTTATATCGACGTACAGTCCACATATCAGTTAGAACCTTGCGCTTTAATTTGGCTAGTATGATAGTTGTATTACGAGCAATGAGCTTCAAAATTCATCCCAGGATAAAGTAACAGACGTTAAATCGTTACGTTTTAATTGTTATTATTAAACTATATACAGCTTTCAAAGAGAAAAGGAAATTACAAATAATTGTTAGACGATGTACATTATATAATTTTTTAAACAAATGCGATAACTACGGACACCGCAAGCTTTAATTCCTCAATCAGTTCTAGACTTACAAACTATTTTAACTCTGTGATTCAACTATATAAGTAATTAGTTCTCCCAATATTCAGCCGCAATCTATCAAGTTAATAGCATTTTATTAGCTGCTTTAAAGTTTACAATGCTCAGCGTAAAACCCACTGTTTCCGAAATTGACATTAATAGAGAGTGCTCCATTAAATATACTCTAGCATTCGGTTAAAGTTAGTGCCTCATACACGTGCGACCAAGTAGAGTCATAAATCGCGACAGAGTAAACATTGCTGCAAAAGAGAAATTTAGAAATACAAAGTTCTACAACTGAGACTAACACCGACTTAAAACGCAACTGCAATGAGTTAACAAAGAAGCTAGTGTTAACAACAGTTTCCTCACTCGAAAGCGATGTCAGTGACAGGCGATGTCAGTGACAATTTGAACCCTGCACCTACTGATCCGCGGTTGAATGTCT
Organism: Enchytraeus crypticus; assembly: GCA_905160935.1. NCBI lineage: Eukaryota > Metazoa > Annelida > Clitellata > Enchytraeida > Enchytraeidae > Enchytraeus > Enchytraeus crypticus. The sequence goes on along the minus strand of CAJHZI010000247.1, from coordinate 1,192,860 downwards.
TACTGTCATCGCGACTGGCTCCAGTTAAAAGTCAAGGATCGTATTATACTTTATGAATGGTTATTTATCGAACTTTAGAAGGCGTTCCTACACTGAATCCTCCTTTTCTAGAAAGGGTCTAGAAAAGGAAAAGTCAATATAGTAATAGATGCTACAAAGTTAGAACAGGTTCAGAGATCTTTATTTTTAGCCCCCCCCCCTTATCGAAATTTAATTGGCCGTATGAAGTAGGTGAAATTTATATCCCTCTTTTAAACTAAAGGTAAAAACACTTATGAAGCATCCAATGAAACCTAATATCATTTCAAATTCAAGCTCAATTTTGTATTGACAAAATCGTTCGGCACCAGCAGATGTGTAACTGCATGGAGACGTCACGCGTATGTTAGTAGGCCAGCTAAAATGTTGATTCGATTCTAAAGTCCCAGTTCAAAATGTAAATAGAACTGTCACTCATATCAGGACATGCCCATGCTACAGCAAAGTGTAACCTTTGACAACACCAGAGCACGAACTTTGCAGTTCAAAAACAATGCGAAATCTATGCAGACTAACTGCTCGACTGATGTGTCTTATTACCTCCTAATCAAACCGAACAGCTTTATAAAATAGATTGAGGAATTATTACAAATCACATTCAGACTGCCTAAGCTGATAATAGATGTTAGGACTAGAAATCGGTTTTCAGCTTTTTAAAGAGGACAATTGGCACGTAACCTCCATCCTCCAATCACGTTTCACATGTAGGCCTATAGCTCTAGGCCTGCTTAGTACAGTTGACATCAGAGAGGCAAAATATAGAACAGGGCCTGAGATGAGGGAGAGACAGTTAAGATGAGAGTTTAACAGGCCATGTAAAATGAGAGAAACTTTTAAAGGTTTGAAAATTATTTTAACATGGAAGAGAAGCTTCTATCGTCTTAAGAAAGAAACAGGAATATAAGAAAGACATAAGAAACAAGAAGGATATCACTAATTTAAGAAAGAAACAGGAATATAAGAAAGACATAAGAAACAAGAAGGATATCACTAATTTAAGAAAGAAACAGGAATATAAGAAAGACATAAGAAACAAGAAGGATATCACTAATTTAAGAAAGAAACAGGAATATAAGAAAGACATAAGAAACAAGAAAGATATCACTAATTTAAAACATAAAGCAAGACATCTCCATTCAGTGCCTTGATAACCACTTCAGAGAAATTATTTACAACTCTGACTGGATCAACAGTGGCAGGTTTTAAATCTATACCTGTCGTTACTAGAAGCGAGACAAAACCATAAATACTTTATAAAATGGTAGTTCAAAAGATAGTACATCCAGTAAAATATTTATTAATATTTGCACAGATACACAACAAATGCTAATCTTTTAAAGGCTTTGAAAAATTGTCAATCACTTTTTAATATGGCCTAGATATACGAAAAGATCTTAAAACAATAAACTCTTTGGAAAATATTGATTCAAACAAAGGCTCCAGAAGGCTGAGCTTATGACATAATGATTATATCTCCGACCGTGGATCAATAGACCTGTGTGGGGTTCACATTCTGGGCTCACCTATCACAGATATCCTTTTGAGAAACAAATCTAAAGTTAAAACAAGCTCTTTAGCCGTAAATAAGTTAACTGGAAATAGTACAAGAACCATGACAAATATTTTGTGAATATATACTTTGAGTATCACAATAAAAATACCAGACTTTATAATATTAGTAAATCTTAAAATAATAAATTCATTGGAGATTTTAACACTGCCTACTAACAAACCTAAATTAAATTTCTGGACTAAATATACCTTCTTAATCAAATTCCACAAATGCAAGTCAACCATATTCACAACTTACACATATCAATAAAGAATTCCTCTAATGAAACAAAATCAATCAATCATTAATGCAATTAAAACATACAAAGTCAAACGCAATAAAATATATAATCCAATGACAATATCCTGATGTTACACACCCATGCTAAATTATAAAGCATTTAATCCAACGACAATATCCTGATGTCACATACCCATGCTCCAGAGCGATGCGAGCGAATCCCTTTCGTCTCGACAAGGTCAAGGTGAGACTACCAGGCCGCGCCTCCAGAGCCTCTGAGGCTCCGCCCACCACAAGCACTACAGCATTACCAGTGCCCTGTTTAGTCAATAACCAATCCATGCTCTGCTTGCTGCACGAGCACACGCCTGCACAAATAAACATCCATGATGACATCTCTCTCTCTCTCTCTCTCTCTCTCTAATGTACTGTCAGTTGTCAGGTCCAAGGTACATATTCCTACTCACATGCTACTTCTTACGCTCCATAAAGAGCGCTCCCTCGATTAATGAGTTAGTCCATTCACAAAAGGCTATGCCTGACGTCCCTGACATCATCCTTGTATGAGGAAACGGCCGTTAAACCATTGTTATTATTATTATTTACACCTTAATATAGCTTAGAGCTTGGGAATAATAGGGCTTCTGAGGTGGTCTCCCATTGACTTCGTCACTTCTTGCTCAAACGCCGCTTACTACACGCACTGTTTACAGCTGCTCTATTCTTCAGTGCCGAGGACACAAATCGGGATCTGTTGAGCTAAATCATTCAGACCATAATTACTTTAAACATAGATCTTCAAACCATGCCACAAGTATTTAGACAGTGATAAAACTATTATTTCCAGCATGTATTTACATGACATAAGCATATATAATATAATAGAATAAATCTTCTGTTCTAGTAAGGTGAAATATAAAAATAAAATTTAAGATTATACATATATGTAAGTGGTTAAGCGGGTATAAGCCGATAATGGAAACAATTCATATTTGTAATTGAAGGCAAACCACATTTGAATATGAAAATAGCACCTACCTAAAGAAAGGCAGTATTCTCTGTTGAATGGGAACAAGAATTGGTAATTGAGTGAGAGAAGTGTGGGCTTCACACCAGGATAGAGTTCATGGAACCCGAGAGCGTTGGTGCCAAAGCAAACAAATGCTCCGTGCACCATTATACCGTGCGGATGATAAAGCATTAGATAATTCCTAGCAGGGTCGAGGTTGGCCGTTTTGTGAAGTTTAACCGGAAAATAGTCCCGAAAGTAGTTCCAAACACGCCATGATCTCACCCACTCCGAACGTCTTCCTCCGCGCTCTGGAGTGCGTCGGTCATATGCGTACCATGCCATGTAGGGAAGCGTGAGAAAGAAAAGTGGAGAAAACATGAGAGCAATCATAATGCAGAGGCAAGTTAGTCCAAGGTAGAGGAAAGTCAGAGTCCACTGGAAGACAGAAATAGTCTCGAGCCTCCGATGCAGCGGAATGTTGAAGATGTCAACAAATTCTATACCGAAAAATCTACGACCCATCTTTATTTGTGGTAACTGCAAGAAAAACAGTGACATCATTAAAACTAATTTCTAGCATTGCACTACATAACAATCTAATCCAAATCATGTGCATAATAGTACCCTGTGGTGTGGCTTTCTTCATTTTGGTTTTGCAATATTTATTGGATCTATCACTCTGTTTTTCTTATAGACTCGGCTCTACAAGGAAAAAGTGTTAGTCTATAAGGCAAAAATGTTTAGTGGTCGATGCTGTCAGAGACGATACTTATACTGTACTGTTATTGTTGTGGTTATTTTTCAAATACTTGTAATAAGTCACGTCCACTAGATGATGGTAAATTCAAAGAAATAAGTCAGTTTCAGGATTCAGTTTAGTTTTCTGTTAAGCAGCAAGCCCATGGCAAAAATACTTCTCTGTAGTTTCTATTCCCAACGATAACAATATTCCATTAAATCTTTGGCTTTGTGGCATCAGAATTCTCATAAAATTTAAGACAAACAACATTTAATAACATTGACAGATCTATCATCTGCATGATATAAAATTTGCTATATATTGTATATTATCATTCTCTTTAGCATTCTGTCAAATGGCAGGTCGACCATTCATACAACAACTCCTTTCATGCTCCCCTTTGAGTGTTAATTACAGAGCCAAGGCTTTGCCAGACAATAAGTGAATACTTATGAGTTAGTGTAAACTTATTTTGTACTTGTGAATACTTTCCAGTGAGGAAACTGACATTAACCTTAGCTTTGCCAGCTTTACTTAGACAGGAACAAATATGGCAACTGAGGTGGTTTCCTTTTTTTTCTTTTATAGCCCAGTTGCCTGCTGTGAAGGATAGGGCATATGGTTCTAACTATCCTAATGTGTCCAGAGCAACACACAGATCTAAACTATATTGCACCAGTAACATAGGAACCAAATTACACAATATGCATTTTCAAGGATATACTATCTATGTATTCATAGAGTAAATTCACATTTACTGGCATATCATATAATATTACACAAGCATTGAAGTACCTGAAAATTTGACAACAGTGTCAGTCCTGCATTAATAGCCTGACGAATTGCTATTAGCAACCTCATTTTATATCTTAAATTAACTTAGTATCTTAATTAATTAAAATGTCTAGACTCAATTAGTATCTACTCTTTCATAAAAATATTTCTTAGTTTGACAACTATTTAAAATATTATATATTCCTCTATAATGCACAGTTAGTGTATCACTGTGTCTCTCAATTTTGTAACTTAGCTTTTATACATCAAGTCTAGGTTTAAAAATAGAGCCTAAGTAATTTATTGAAAGTAATAGTTTTAAGTCTGGAGCAGACATTTGCTGCTTATTATATTATATAGCCAGCTATTCACATGTGCCATCATAACATAAACACTGATTCCAAGCTGAGAAGAAAGCAGCAAAGTCAGCAGTGATGACAAAACAAGTACCCACACAAAGTACCCTTTATTCAGGTCACAATGTAGGCCATTAGTTGCTTGCGAACTTTAACTTGTAAACAGATGTCAATTCCTCTTCAGCAATACTGTTGCCATATAATCTCCACTCAACATCCACTCCCTCATAGTCTTTTTCCTTTTTCTTCTTTTCAATAAAACTCTCAGAGATTATAACAACAAATTTACACAATTAGAGTAAATGTGACTGTTTCAGTAGTTTATAACAAAGTTGAGTCTTAGAGAGTAATTCATCAGATTATGCTATTAAATCTATAAATTCTACTATACCGATATCCAGGTAAATTAGGTTTCAAATGCTTATTAGAGTTTGATTAGCATTATTTGAGCAACAAGCATTATACCAATTAAAATTATTATATAAAGTATTGAAATCTTAAAACAAGTTTTAAAAGCTACATTTTTCATTAAACATTTATCATGGTCATGTATTTTCACTCGGTGCACCTTAATATGTTATAACAGAATAAACATATGCTTGTACTATTAAACCTAATACCATGTCCGATAAAAATACACTATTTAAACGGTATTCATGAAATATATATATATATATATATATATATATATATATATATATATATATATATATATTAGTGACATACAATTGTACTACTAATATATTTTATAGGATAGAAAAGAAAAGCTTACATCATACCTTCAAAAGCAATCTTCTAACTGTAAATTACCTAACCACCCAATCTCATCAACTGACTGATAATCCTTACACAGTCTCGCGTACATCGATCTTTCTATTTACTCATTACACTAATTATTTTCACAAACTAAAATGATTTATATTCTATGAAACCTAATGAACTTTACTAATCAACGCTCATAAAATTTATAACTAGCCCATCCCCTTAACCTCTGTTTACATTTAGCAAGAACCAAAAACAAGACATGCCACTCTAATATCGATCTATTGTGCTACTTTTAAAGCTTGATGTCGAAAGCCTTAATAATAATAATAATAATAATAATAATAATAATAATAATAATAATAATAATAATAATAATAATAATAATAATAATAGAGCATGGGTGGTCTTGGAATTCGTCTTGTTTCCCATATCGCGCCTTCAGCCTTCTTGGCATCAGCGATGGGAACGAGGCAGTTGCAAGACGCCATCCTTCATAGTGCTCCCTTTCTGCCGATAGTTCATTGACGTTGCGTTGTCAGTTTGGTCCAAAAGCCTCACCTCCAGTGCTCCACCTTCTACCTCAGTCAGTAGCCAGAAATCATGGGACCGTCCTATAGTGGATCGGATTTATAACAGTCTGTTAGAATCCCAGTCCAATGCAGTAGACAGAGCACGACTCCTAGCTGTATCAACTAAAAGAAGCAGCGACTGGCTTCACGCTCTCCCTGTTGCTTCTTGTGGGCTATTTTTAGACAATGAGGCGATTCGAGTAGCTGTTAGTTTCCGTTTAGGGGCGAAAACTTGCGAGCCTCACATGTGCCCCTGCGGTCATGAAGTCGACGCTTTAGGTCTCCACGGCCTCTCCTGCAAACGAAGCTCAGGTAGAATGTCTCGCCATCACAATTTAAATGACATAATATGGCGAGCACTTTCGAGAGCAGGCATCCCTTCCTATAAGGAACCAAGTGGGTTGTCCAGATCAGACGGCAAGCGTCCGGACGGCATGACTTTAGTGCCCTGGTGCAACGGTAAATGTGCCGTTTGGGACGTCACGGTCATTGACACTATGGCAAACTCCTACCTGAATACGACTTCAGTCACAGCCGGTGGTGCTGCTGTTCATGCCGCCTCTAGGAAGTTGGATAAATACCGTGATCTGTCCTTAGGATATGAAGTTGTTCCGGTGGCTATTGAAACCATGGGCCCGATGAATCCCGAAGGAGTTGACTTTATTAATGGCATAGGCAGACTTATTGCAGAGCAAACCGGCGATAAGCAAGAGACATCTTTTCTTTGGCAAAGGCTTTCCATGACTTTGCAAAGATTTAATGCAGTCTGCTTCAACAATTCTTTTAAGCCGATTGATGACCTCGAGTAGCCGGGCGGCGATTCAGCACGTTAAAAAAAAAAAAAAAAAAAAAAAAAATAATAATAATAATAATAATAATAATAATAAACTAGGCATACTCAGATAGCAAGACTGTAGCTACACAATGCTACTACGGACAGTGCTATACACAAAGAAACATTTCCAAAGTATGAAAATACCTTAATTAGGTTTTCAAAATATATAAAAATTGTAACATTTATCGTTCTTGAAACATAAATTAAATACTTCTTGAGATATTAATTATAAAATACATGTATATTCAATTAAATATAAATAGGCCTAAGTGCAAAGTATTTAAATAGAATATTAAGCCTATGCAAAAGTCTTACCGTGTAACTTGTACGTGTATAATAAAAATGGTTAACAATAGGTCGAGGCTGAGTCAAAATTAGATCCTATGTTATCCCCAATCACTATTGAATGTCAGCTCAATGCAATGCGTGTAATAATATTTTAATTATACGTCTCTCTTTCTCTCTCTCTCTCTCTCTCTCTCTCTCTCTCTCTCTCTCTCTCTCAAGTGTACCAAGCGCAAGGTCTATGCATGGTAGGCCTACATATTTTGAATTTTATACCCTCCAATCAGCTTTCACGCTCCATATACATAGCGCACTCCAATTTTTTAAATAAATTATTTCAAAATAAAGTACAGCAATGGTCACAGCAAGGATCGTGGCTTATTAATATCAGACACAGTACTTGGCTAACGTTAGATTCCTACATGCTACACTTATATAGGCTACGGTATATAGGCTACTGTATGCATACACACGTATATGTGTAATTAAAATGTAAAAAGACAGTGTCAATGAGGCTAACTAATATTTTTGAGCCGGGTAGTAGTAACTCTAGTAGGCCTATGGCTTGTCTCGAAATTGTAGCATTGAATCTTTGCTTGTGGTATTGGCATGGTAGAGGCGGGACTGATCTCGATCAATCCCTCCTAAGCTTGACTGCGGACCTCGAGGCGTCTCGTCCCTGGTCGTCGGTGCGAGCTTAGGCTCGATAATTAAGAAAACATTTAGGTATGGAGGCGACAGAGGAGCCTTCCTGCGGACAATATGTTGGGTCTGAAATTTCCAGGACTTGGCTTTGGTTTTTGCGGGTTTCCTTTTCCGGGTACAATTGCCAGAACCAGAGGTGTGTCTTGAGTTTGTGATGAGGTGTGATGGGCTAACAACAACAACAACAACAACAACAATATGATTAGAGTGCTACTGTTGTCCATGAAAACATTGAGCACTGTGAAACCAATCAAAGCCGATGAGCAGAGTGAGGGGTCCATAAGTGGTGGTCAGTCCAAAATCCGGGTGGTCAGTCCAAGGAAGGGTACTAGCGGAATGGAGGTTTACGTGTTGGTCTCAGTTCGTGGACGTTTTGGTGGATATGAAAAGTCGAAGAGAAAAAGGCTCTCTTTCTTATGGTGACCAGGGGCTGATGGTACCCCGCTGGGTGGGGGTGGCCCCTCAGGATTGGGTGGTGTGGGGTGTATGTGGCTCTATTATACTGTGTTTGGCTAATAATGTGGTAATATGCATGTAATATTCTAGGTGCAAGTTCAATAAATACATGTTTCTTTTTTGTTAATTCAGACAGTAAAGGTCACGAGGATTTGCTAAAAGACGATTCGATTTTATTAAGGAACGTTTGGAACCACCTCAGTCTACTCCGGATCTGATATAGATCAATTACAGAACATAAGAGCCCCGATGTCAATCGACCTTCAAACTCCATAACACGTACATGTAGGCCTACATTACATGTATAATTGTACAATTACACGTACGCTATAATAAATTTCTAATGATTTTCGTGAAGGAGTTGTCTTGTTTGGCTAATTTTTGCTATTCCCACCTGCAATCTAATTTACTGAAGTTGGTGCTCTTTATTTGCTCTCTTTCCCTCTTTCTCTCTCTCCCTCCCGCCACTCTCTCTCTCTCTCTTTCGTTGTACTCTTATCTATCTCAGTTTGTCCTGATATTTTCTCTCGCATCTCGCTTTTCATCTACTTTTTCTAAGATATTTTAGGTGTCTCTCTCTCTCTCTCTCTCTCTCTCTCTCTCTCTCTCTCTCTCTCTCTCTCTCTCTCTCTCTCTCTCTCTCTCTTTCTCTCTCTCTCTCCCTCTCTCTCACTCTCGCTCTCTATCTCTCCCCTCCCTCTCTCCTGTCTCACAACTATAACGACAGTCATATTCTCGCAGACAGTTAAAAATACTGCTCCACTCAGTCCATCTAGTTCTGTGTCTTACTTAATTCTTTATAAGTTTTAATGTTACGCCCGCATAGCAGGCCTGTTATACTTAGCGGAGTGTTCATGTCAGACACAGCAAGCAGACAGTTTGGACGTTGCTCAGCACTACATCAACACGTCTTCTGCACGCATTTGCACGTGCAGGGGTCGAACTGGTAGCCTGTGAGTCTCTCAGTGGTATACTCAACTTCTTATATAACTATGTAATATTCAAATATTTATAGATCTGAAATTCTTATTTATAAAATTGTCTGTTGCAATAAGCAATTTGAATCAGTTGAGTTAGTCTACGTTATGTCGGTAAGATATTCGACCGCGGATCAGTATGTGCGGGGTTCAAAACCTGGGCTCGCCCGTCATTAACATCGCTTTCGAGTGATGAAACTGACGTTAACATTAACATTAATTAGCTTTACCAGCTTTATATTAGCCCTTATTTCTTCTGAAATCTCAAAGAGATAAGATGTGGATCATTTATCTTCCATGAGTTTCGGCTCCTCTGAGAGGTCAGGTCTCCATTGTAACGAAGATAATGAAGAATACTAAATCTTCTTGGAAAGAAACTGTCCACTAAATCTATTTCCATTTCTTTGTTCGCACACCTTAAATGATCCAGCACTTTTCAAATAAGTAATTAGATTTGTAAAATGTGTGCAGTACAAATGACGTACTTGTAAGTCTAAACAAAATAATATGTCAATGAAATTGTTTAAATCGATACACATCTGAATAAGAGAGAAATAGATAGAAAAGCAAGAGAAAGAGAGAGAGAGAGAGAGAGAGAGAGAGAGAGAGAGAGAGAGATAAAGAGATAAAAGTAGCATAGATAAGATAAACATAAAAAATAAATCATGTTTGGTTAAACAGGATTGTTTTCTAAGGGAATGACGCCCCTGCCTAGTAAATATTAGTCTAGCTGAGGAAGGCATAGGGGACCCAACTCGTCATTAGCAGAATCACTCAAGAATATGGTTTATCAAAAGGAATGTTATAGATGATGTTAGGCCTATAGATGATGTCAAAGATCCGCTGGTATGTGGATATGAAGAAGAAAACGGAAGATAGAGTGGAAGCGCTATATACCATGGACCTGCCAGTAGGCAGAGCACTAAGAGAGACCTGTAACGAGTGCCTTATTACAGGCTCATCATTACATTGGTTACACAAAGCAAAGGCATGTGTGGCGTAGAACTCTACGAGCCAGAAGTGCTGAACTGCAAAACAACGATTATAGTAGTTAAAGTAGTTAAAGTTAAAGTTAATGTAGTTAAGTAGTTAAAGTAGTGATAAAAGTGCCTTCTTAACGTCAGTTAATTGATATATCTGAGTTTCATAAGGATTTTACCACATGGAACTTCAACAATGAACAGACTCCAGACCCCAGAGATTGATCACACTTTCTATATAAAAAATCACATCTCCTTTCTATAAAAATCATATCAGATATGATTTTTATTCAAGAAGGGGAATTAAAGGAGATTCTCCTTTAATTCCCCTTCTCCAATGGCTTAGCCAACATTTCTAGAGGGAGGTGATGATTGGCACCGTTTACGATCGAGTTTCTTATCAAAGCAAGTTATTTTATCGCGTCAAAGATGATACTGCAGCTTTGTGCACTCGATGACAACATTAATTGATTGATTCTTCATGATTAATTGATTCTTCCATCGTTATTTGATTAACTGCAACTGCTAACTACACTGATGAATTTTAGATAGACCTAAAGAGGAAACAATTTTACAAGAATATAAATATGTTTTCGCAATAACGACTCAGACTCGCCAAGTTTCTCTTATTTAAAATAATCATGTCGATTGACACAAATGTTACAATCTAGTAATCTAACCTTTGACCTACTGTGTAAACCCACACGTGACATTACTCTAAACTCTGTGTTCTGCAAATGTTATATATACATGTGTATATATATATATATATATATATATATATATATATATATATATATATATATATATATATATATATATCTATTCAAGTGTAGCAAAAGAAAATTGCCTGACGTTTCAAGGATATTCAGCAAGTTACTTTTAATCAGAAGCAATGAGTCCCTGACATAATTCATTTATGAGCAAAACTGACTTTAAACCTGTGTTACTATTGTTATTATTATTATTATTATTATTACTATTATTATTTATTTTATTTTATTTTTGTTTGATAAAAACGATTCGAGCAATACATGCTGAATCGCCGCCCGGATACTCAAGATCTTCTAGCTACTTAAAAGAATTGCTGAAGAAGACTGCATTAAATGTTTGCAAGTCATAGAAGCCTTTGCCAAAGAAAAGAGGTCTCTCGCTTATCGCCGGTTAGCTCTACAATTAGCCCTACAATTAGCCTGCCTATGCCATTAATGAAGTCAACTCCATCATGATTCATGGGGCCCATGGTTTCAATGGCCACCGAAACAACTTCATACCCTAAGGACAGATCGCGGTACTTATGCACTTTCTTCGAGGCGGCGGTTATTATTATTATTATCATTATTATTATTATCATCATTATTATTATCATCATTATTATTAGTATTATTATTAGTATTTTATTGCTATTATTATTATTATTTTATTATTATTATTATTTATTTTTATTTTTATTTTTTTTTACCCCGGTGTAAAGAATCTGGAGTTTGATAAAAGCGATTCAATTAATACGTGCTGAACTACTGTACGTCCCGGCTACTCGAGATCATCAATCGTCTTAAAAGATTATATGTTATTGCTATTATTATAGTTATTATTATGACTATTATTATTATTATTAATATTATTATTATTATTATTTTTTTTTTTAATTATTTATTTACGCCGGTGTAAAGAACCTGGGGTTTGATAAAAACGATTCGAGCAATGCGTGCTGAATCGCCGCCCGGCTACTCGAGGTCATCAATCCGCTTAAAAGAATTGTTGAAGCAGACTGCATTAAATCTTTGCAAAGTCATGGAAAGCCTTTGCCAAAGAAAAGATGTCTCTCGCTTATCGCCGGTTTGCTCTGCAATAAGTCTGCCTATGCCATTAATAAAGTCAACTCCTTCGGGATTCATCGGGCCCATGGTTTCAATAGCCACCGGAACAACTTCATATCCTAAGGACAGATCACGGTATTTGTCCAACTTCCTAGAGGCGGCATGAACAGCAGCACCACCGGCTGTGACTGAAGTCGTATTATTATTATTATTATTATTGTTATTATTATTATTATTATCATCATCATCAGTATTACTAGTGGCGGATTTAATGTGATGAGAGATGATAATTTCTCTATAATGTGAGACATGTGGTATACGGTGATTTTTCTAAAGCTTTTCCGTACTCGGGCAGGCCCGGCGATGCACGGCTGTATGGCTGGAGATGCAAAACCAATACGCAACAATTTCTCGCCTCTCCTGGAAAGCGATATTGCTCGTGCTGAAGTTCTGCTAGCCGACTGACTAAGTAAGCGCTTGTTAACACTCCCGCATAGTTAAACATATTCAATGTGTTCTCACAACGTCTAAATCAGTCCCTGCTGCAGCCGTGCACAAGCATAGGATAATGAGTGGGGAATGTTGTAAAGCAGGCATAACCATTGGACAGACTTTCAGGAGCTTTTAGGATTTTTCAGGATTTTTTTCAGGATCTTATTTTCTACAAAAGCAGAAACCAAGCAAAGAACTATGTAGCATATGCGGCATGTCATGTGTGTAACCATACGAAAACAATAAAAAATAAAAAAATTGGAATTTGTACCGTTTTGGACCCTTTCTTTGCTTGCGGCTTGGTTTTTACTAAATAGCACTTGATGTTGTAATTGATGACTATAACACTCTTATTGTCACGTCATGCTATTAGTGCAGGGGGACTACGTCCCCTAGCTCTCATCTTTCCTAATGTACTTTTCCCTGCTAGGGGCTCAAATGAGATACTAGGAGACTGGTAAATACATTGCAGATAGCCCAACAAATTCTAAACGTTCCCCTAGTTCTAAATTCTCACTTTAACTACTGAATTGTTTATCAAATGCAAATTTTACATCCATTTCGATATCGCCATAGGTTGGAGCCAATGGCGATGTCGGTAGGTTATTCTATCGCGGATCAGTATGTGTGGGGTTCAAATCCTGGGCTCGCCCGTCACTGACATCGCTTTCGAGTGAGGAAAACTGACATTAACATTACATGCATCTTTACCAGCTTTAATATCCCTAGAGAGTAAGTCCAAGTATTGAAAAACCATCGTATCATATGTATCGTCCAATCATCACTTATATTTGGAATGCGCATTCCAAATTTCAAGAAGCCAGAAGTTCTGATTGCAGCTGATCCGTCTCTGACAGTATCTCTTGTGGTACGAAACGTACGTTAAACTTGCCCTCATTACCTGAATTCGAATGAAGTTTTCTCATTAAGTGGAAACAAACAGCAAAAGAGAAAGAGAGAGAGAGCGAGAGTGAGTGAGGGAGACAGACAGAGATAGACAGAGAGAGAAGAGAGAGAGAGAGAGAGAGAGAGAGAGAAAGAGAGAGAGAGAGAGAGGGAGAGAGAGACAGAGGAAGGGTAAGTGAGAGAGATAGAGATACAGACAGTAGCTTCAGATGCGCCCGTTCAAGCACTCTCAAATATTTTATTTTCAAGGATATTTCACGGACTTTGAGTTGAGCTCAGGATTTCGCTTCCATAGCTTCCCCAGTCGTTACAGCTGAATTGTAAACATGGCGTAAGTTTGTCTTATTGCTTGTAAACTAGATTTATTATATTTATCGCTGAGTAAATCTATGATATTCGTTTGAGATATTATACTTGGAAGTCTTCTGCTATTTTGTAATGCTTTATGCATACAATTAAAACCGATAATGTGTGAATTATAGCAGCAGTAGCCTAATCAGGAAGGTTCATTGTCGGATTCCTCATCCCACAATGTTTTAAAGCGACTTCTCTGTTCGATATTGTCATGACTTGCGAACAAAGATTACGCTGGAGAAAAGAGAACTGAAAAGGATTAAACAAGTACATTCTGTAGGAATTGAAGAAAAGTTTTAGAATTGAATTTGTTATCTTTTTAAATTACGATCTTTAAAATAGATTCAAAGTGTATATTGTTAAATTTAAAAATATATAGAACACGCCTTAGAGCAATCGAGCAAAGAGTTAGTCCTACACTAAAAGAGTAACAGCAACAATTAGAGTGATACTGTGGTCCATGCAACATCCTGCAATATTGAGTCAAATATTAGCCAGTGAGCAAAAAGAGGTCAAAAACATTGCAAATTCCAAAATCCAGAAAATTATTCCAGAGATAAAGTCCAAAGAATATAACCATTCTCGAGTTTTGAAGCTCGCGAAGAGGGCCAATCGAGTGCTGCACTTAATTTGATAGAATTCACTAATGCTGATGCAGATAAAGGCAACGGGACACTATGTCTAAGATTAAACGTATCTTTGTTTAAAACTCTATTTATAATAATTTTCCAATTTGTTTTATAGAAACAGTCATTGCTATTAAGCTAGATTTAGAATGTGTATGGTAGGTTTCCCCGCTGTCACTATGTAATATTTAGTGTATTGTATAAAATGTGCTACATGTTTTATTATAGTAAAGAAAAGATGACTATAATTATAATTAGGCCTATCTATAATTGCCCTGCAGCTATTAGCACTAATGCCAGTTTTTATGTTTTGTTCTTGGTATTTTATTCCTATAAATTAATTTTTTTGCTATTATTTAACATGTTAATTTTTAGCCTAAAAAGTATAAATTCCTCGTAATTAATTCCGGTTTTTGATTTCTATTTATTTCAGAGAAGACGATCAAACGGTTTGTATAAAACTGATGCTTTCGTTGATAGTTACATCATTATCATCATTGTCAGCATCATAGTCATCTTTCTTTCAATCCGAATTTAATTAGGATCGAGTTACGAAAAGATTCCATTCTTTTTGGAAAATGATGTATAAATTTCTGGAGCCTAGGTGCTCACCAACCGAATGCCCTTTCTGACGTTGGTTTGGAAATTAGTGATTTGTTTCCTTTTACGACACGTGTAGTCCACGATTGGTCTATTTTTCAGCAACCCGGCCTCAACACGGGTTATTGAGAGCTTCATAATATCATCTCAAATATAATTTTTAATATAATCCTCATAATTTTAAATTCATCGTTAGTTGTGTAAATCCATCGTCAGAAAGGTCATTCGGTGGATGAGCGGTTGGACTCCAGAAATAGCAAAACAAGTTTATAAAACGAAAGGAAAAGTTTTCACTCCACAGAGATTATTGCAGAAAAGTTATTCGAATCCCACAATAATAATCACAATAATAATGATAACTGGGATTCAATGGGATATGATGATGATGATGATGATGATGATGCTTCATTAAGTAATTTGAAACAATAATGCATCTTTTGCATTATTAAGAGTTTTTCAAGCAATAATTAACTAATAACGTCTCAGTTATTTGATAAATAAATGTCGATATTATGATAATTATTCTTAATGTTTATTATTTGGTATTGGTCTAATATATCATGCTAAAGCATCTCTATGTCTACTAAAATGTACAATAAATCAATAAACCAGTTACAATTCGCACAAGACTAGCAATAAATTAGCAATAAATTAGCAATAAATTAGCAATAAATTAGCAATAAATTAGCAATAAATTAGCAATAAATTAGCAATAAATTAAAATAAATTAATTCCCGGTCTAAGTTCACACTCAATAGACGCACAATCAAAGTGTTTTTCTTAACAGCATTTCTCGGCAGACATTATCAATTAGTTTAGCAATAGGTATTAGTTAAATAGTACTAGGTTAATATACTAGTTTTGTAATATATATATATATATATATATATATATATTTGTTATATTATATATATATTATATAATACATATATATATATATTTATAATATATATATAATTTAATTTAATATAATATAATAACAATATAATAATAATAGGCTAATAAACTAGTATTAATTAAATATTACTAAGCTTTCCTGAAGGCTATACTTTTCAATTCTGCTTTTGCTGAAGGTGAACCTGCATTTTAAAGTCTTTGAAATAATTTCTCAGTTTATTTACCGATGGTTGCCTGCTATTGAGTACTACAGCTCTTCCCTCCGTCAATCTGTCAATGAATTCATATCTCATACTTAAATTCACCATCGGGTTAAACGGCTATTTAACCGTATAAAAGCACAATCAGCAATAACCAACCTGAAATTGAACCGAGAAACAGACCTGCATCCAATTCAATAGTATATTATAGTTTATGGAGTATGGCAAATGAAAAATTCTTCCCCGAAAGTTCTAATGTTTAAACTTCATCCTTAAAAACAACTTTTGAAACAGCTGTCAGTTTTAAACGAATGCTGCGGCTTGAAGCTTGTATAGGCTGAGCATAGAGTACGAAGCTTTGGGCGCGTGCTGAAAAGTGTTTACATATTTCTGCAACGAGCTAAAATAATTCTATTTATAAATAAAAGCATCTCCATAGACTAAGATTCTTCACAGTATGCCATAGATTGTTGAAAGCACTCTGCTTTTTCATTCAGATGCTTTTAGTACTTAAAGGTATATTAAAGCTGTAAAAGTAAATTTAACGTTTGTTTTCGTATCAGAAACGTATTTCAGGACACTCCGATGGAAGTCCTTAGTCCCTTGCTTACGAGACAAGTGCGCTACTAAGTGAACCATAAGACGATACCATATTGTCTTCTTAAATATTTTAAACATGACTAGTTTTCTTTTACTGGTTATATGCATGTAGGTTAGCATAGCTAAATATACTAAAAATCAAGATTAAAATAATTTAATCATCTAGCATTAAAAGAAGCTAATGCTAACGTCAGTTTCATCACTCGAAAGCGATGTCAGTGACGGGCGAGCCAAAGGATTTTATCCCCGCACATAGGCCTACTGGTCCGTGGTCGAATATCTTACCGACATCGCCACTAGCTGGAGCCAGTTACTATGAGAATATACTAGAATAGTAAATTGTAAATTAATACATTAAACTAGTATTAGAATACATGTAATTAATCAATTGATCGATAGATCAATCAATGCATTAATCAATCAATCAGTATTGTTATAGAGTGTGTATTAAGACAGAGTGATTGAAATACGTCTATGTCTAAGAACTCTTAGTTGTCCAGATCTCGGTTTCACTCTAAGGAAACTATGCTCGCCTATGTTACAGTTGGCTTTTTAAGTCTATGTTGGTACTGTTAAAAAGCTAAGTGCTTTAAGAAAATCTAACTGCACTTAGTTACTGCAACCGTTAGCTAAGACAAGTTCTTTAAGTATAGACTTCACTGTGTTATCTAAGAACTACTCAGCGTTAATGACTTAATTTCCGTTTCACGCATACCTTTACTTGCGTTTTTAAATCTGTTCAATTCGTTCTACAAGTCTGTTCTGCGTGCTGTGATAAATAAATAATTAAATAAATAAATAAATAAAAATTATCAAAAAACTTGATAGGGTGGGAGTTCTATGGACAAATTTTTACATATGTTCGCAATATTGTTCTCTTTGTAATCCGTAATTGAAAAAGCGATCGAATAATTACAAACTGCCTGAAAATTTCAACGCTATACCGTTGCTAGTCTAATTTTAATTTTTGCCTAATTTTCTCAATACTTCCCAGCATGCATCAATCCTAGCATATCCTGTCAGCTGCCACACGCTTGTTTGATTGATTATTCTTTAGCCTTGAATACTAGACATGGTTGCTTAGCTCTCATGAGCTGCTTTTTTCCGCAGACTATTTGGTTATGATTATAGCGTGAGATATGACCATTAAGGGAGGAAACGGGAAACTATCTCAGAAGCCATACTTTTTCTAAGCTATAGGCTACATAAGGTATGGATAAGGCATAGACTTTGTGAAGGGATTAACTTGTTGATCTAAGGAGTGCTCTTATGAAGCGAGAAAGCAAACTTTGAGTATGAATATGTACCTTGAACCTGCCACTTGGCAGTGCACTGAAGAGAGAGATGACCATTAAGACTAACGAGTTTACGCGATTAGTATTGCAATATACGTAATCAAATTTAGAGTCCGTTTAAATTTAATTTTCATGATTCCATTTTTATTTTTACTTTTGCTTGACTGGAGTCGAAACTCGGGAGTACTTTCGAGGTACTGTACTCTATGGTGTACTAGAGAGTACGGTAACAGCCTTAATTAAAAACTACCGCATTTATTAAAGTAATCTTTCAGACCTATATCAAACAAGTTTTATGCGTACTAACAATATTTTTAAAAATGAGTTAGAATTTGAAAGCAATGCAGTCTGCTTCGATCCAGCAGTTATTTCTTAAATCTAAGTAAAAAAGTATATCAAAATCGTTACGCATAGTATGTATAGTGTATGAAGTGCATATAGAATATATACAGTACATACAGAATCTAATGCATTTGTTTTTATAAAACATGGTCTCATAAATAAGTAAAGGCATCGTCTTTATAAATAAGTACAGGAATCAGTTGTTTGAAAGACTTATTTATTCATTTAGATATTCCTTATCTGCTCTATTATTTTATTGATTGATTGACTGAATTATTGATGAGTTACTGACTGAATTACCATTGATTGAATAATTGGTTGTGTGACTGATTACTTGTTCAATTAATTGATTGTTATGTGATTGGTTGATTGGTAGCTTGATTGATCGGTTGATTGATTGAATAATTAATTGTTTGATTGATCAATTGATTGATTGATGGATTGATTGATTGATTGATTGTATGACAGATTAATAGTTTGATTGATTGATCGGTTGATTGATTGAGTGATTGACTGATTAACGCTAAGCAGCAGAACGTTCAGAAGACGGCTGAGGAGCTGAAGAAACAGCAGGAGAGGGACGCTAAGGAGAGAGAGGCCTACCTCGCCAAGAAGATTCCTAAACTAGAGGTCGCAGGCTTAGACAAAAGTTGGTTCAAACATTTTATAACTAAAAGAAGAATAGTAATATAAGATATCGAGCCAAAATTAAGTAAAACCATTCTCTGGTTAGTGCAGTTATACAATTTATGCCTTGTTTAGTAGTAGCTAGCACGGATATTTTTGTATTGCCTTAACCCTATATTGCATGATTTTTTTGTCATAAAAATATTAAATTTAGGTATATTTTTTCTCCATATTAGGGATTGTAATGAAAAATTACCAAAAGTTATAAAAAGAACAAAATATTTTTTTACATTTGCAGTACCAATCGCACAAGCATGCCACTTGGACATTTGCCATATGAAAATTTTGTTAATTTAAATAAACATTATTTTTCATCAAATGTGAATAAACTTGCTAATCATTGCTCAAATTATCAATATGCACCTAACTAAGCATCTACAGTAACTATCTTAATGATGTTAGGAGGATGAGTGTACTATGATAAAGTGCTTTGACATATTACGTGATCAAATGTCTATAAATGGCCAAATGAGTACACCACTCAATTGACTTGCAAATTAGGTGCCCAAGCGCTTGCTAGAAAAGCTGGAGGCCAGCGGTTCGAAAGCCAAGAGAACCGTCTCTTGCAGTATCCCTTCTGGTACGGAAAATGAAGTTAAACTTAACTCAATAGCTGTTCATGTGAATTGCTCAGATGGGCTGGAGAAACTGGTGAGAAGTCTATACGAGTCAGTGAGCAAGATAGAAGAAGAGAAATACGACATAGAATTCAAGCTGAGGAAGATGGATACAGAAGTATGACATACATTATTGTACTATACGTATTGTACTAATTGTATTACTTTCACGGCAAGTAGAATACGTGTGTATCGACTTACTATAAACTTAATTCTGCCAGGCTTTAGGTTTTGTTTCGTGCAGTAGTAAATTAAGTTTGCT
Organism: Enchytraeus crypticus; assembly: GCA_905160935.1. Classification (NCBI taxonomy): domain Eukaryota; kingdom Metazoa; phylum Annelida; class Clitellata; order Enchytraeida; family Enchytraeidae; genus Enchytraeus; species Enchytraeus crypticus. The sequence goes on along the minus strand of CAJHZI010000247.1, from coordinate 1,172,878 downwards.
TCTTGCTAGGTATATGTTTCTGAAATAGCGTCTTTTTATTTTTTTTAAACTCGTTCTTTAGATACTTTCCAAGTTACACAAGACCTATTTGCTATACTTAGTACTGCTTGAAATACTTTGTACTACTTACTATACTTAGTACTGCTTGAAATACTTTGTACTACTTACTATACTTGTTAAGTTGGTATTATTTAATATTCAGTTCATTTATTTACTTGATGTTTATCTTTGGCCTGACTTTCTGGATTTTGAAATTTTTGCACAGTTTTTGGACATTCATTATGCACGCCGGCTTGTGCATAATGAATGTCCAAAATGTGAATTTATCCTCAAAAATCACACTCTCTAATTAGCGCACTGTATCGTAAATTATTGTATTTAAATCCATAATTAATCTTTTATTGCATATGTGCTAATATAAAGGCACATATGACATATACGTGTATAGATATTTTCAGTAAATCAGGCGGAATGATACAGCTGAATTAAAATAATTATTTTATTTAAGAATTAATTATTTTTATGATCATTGCTAATTTGTTTCAGATAAACGAATTAAATATTGTCGTCAACGACATCAAGGGTCACTTGTAAGTGTCATGATTTAATACATAGGCCTAGTTAATGCAAACTATTTTACACAGACACATTTAATACTATTTAATCTATATCTCTCTAGTGTTCTTCCAGGTTGGAGGGAAACTAGAGAGGTAATTACCTTGAACTTGCTTGCTGCAGGTACAAGGCACATATTCATGTTCAGAATCTGCTTTCACTCGCCATCATTAATCCATAGAAATCCATAATATTACTGACATATTCCTCAGATAATATCATTATACATGTATATACATGTATAATATACAATAAATAAATAACACCAACACCGACGTCAGAATGGGCATTCAGTTGGTGAGCGCCGAGGCTCCAGAAATTGCTTCAAAAATTTCAACGAATGGAAAAGTTTCAAATACAGGATTGACTGATATGATGTAGGACAGAAAGGATTTGAGACAGTCTATTCGTATCCCGACCCCAGTTAAATTAGGATTCAAGGGAAGATGATGACGATGATGAATATATATTATATATATTATTGTACTATACGTATTGTACTAATTGTATTACTTTCACGGCAAGTAGAATACGTGTGTATCGACTTATTATAAACATAATATATATATATATATATATATATATATCTGAAAAATTTCATGGAAGTATAGGCTCTGCAAGTCGAGTTATACATAAAGTTATACATCGAGTTATACTCTTTTAATACATAAGCCCTGCTTTTCATTACTAAATTTCTGAAATAAACATATTTTGTATTGTTTTATTTTATTATCTCTGAAAAGGGCAATTAGTAATTATGTATAATATATAGCATGGTAATTTTGATTTACTTTGAAACCTCTAAAGAATTTACTTTCAGACTTCTCAAAGCAATCAAACTAATTTACAGGTTAGTCTAAATTTAGCGTCAGTTTCCTCAATCACAAGCATGTCAGTTACTAGGTGAACACTGTATTTGGGCCCATCTGATCTCTTAACCTAACATGCTACTGTCTCAACCCAGTTAAAAGGCTAAAACCAAAGCAAAATTTAGTATCCATTGCCTGCTTGATTGCATGCCAGTGACAGAGAGAGAGCGCCGGATTCAAACAGTGCACCTACTGATCCACTGTCGAACAACTTGCCATCTTGTCGCCGACTCAGCCCCGTAGTAGTAGTTAAAGAAAGTAGCAATTAACAGCTATATCAGCAAAATGCTTGACAGAATTAAGCTTCGTTAATGTGCTACTATATAAGTAGCTTTAAAAAGTTTTTCTATTTTGAATGTTTTCAGCGTAAAACCTCCTCTTAAGAAGATTTCAAAGACAGAACAAAAGTAAGAGAAATTTCATATCATATATTTCATTTTATACCTACAGGTTATTTGCTACGAAATCCGACCTGCGATATAATTACAGAGCGTCAGTTTAAGATATTTAATAAATTTAATCCATCATCTGAAAGAACAGAACTAGTGGAATATACTATATCTCAGATCGTGTATTGCTGTGTTGAATCTATAGAAAACAACAAAATGAAGGAAGCCCACATATAATTACCTAACATTACAATAACCGATTAGTTCAGGAACCTCTTGTTTTTGATAGTGTGTTAATTGACGCACTCAAATCGCCTATTTCAGTGAGAATATATAACGACTCGGATAAGCAATCGATTTTGAACTAAATTAATTGAACCGAACAGCTGATTTTACGTCTGTCAGTACTTTGAAACAGCTCCATTGAAGAAGACATATACATAAAGAAAACTTAAGAAATAAATGAATCTTTGCTTAATTTGTGATTGCAATAAATTCGCTATTAGCTTGTCATTAGTTGTTATTTGCTTATCAAACTACATGAACGTTCCTATTGCTTGTATTATCTCTGCTAAGATGAATAAAATTTATGAAACCGTTAAAAAATAAAACCTTAAAAAATTGCATTTAATTGTCGATTATATTGTCTGCCAATTAATAGCCGATTAAATTGCCTGTCGATTAAGCACCGATTATTTAATTTACCTGTCGATTAATCGCCCAGGTTGGCTAAGATTGCCGAGGTTAAGAGCAAGCTGGGTCAGGCCTTTAGAGAAAACCTCAAGTCCACGGGACAATCGAAGTTTGCTCTGGAAGAAAAAGACGAAGCTGTGAGTATTTAACAATAATAATAATCATAATAATAATAATAACAATAATAATAATAATAATAATAGTAATAATAACAAAGATTTAACGTCCGTTTCCTCATCCAGGGATGATGTCAGTGACGTAATCATTAAATCTAACATATTCATAAATCATTAATTAATACTAACATATCCATGTTAGATATTACTATATAAAGCATTAATTGTATGATAACTTCACTAACCACAGAATGATGATTTTACTTAATTAATCTACATAATAACATTTATTATCATTTTCGAGCAAATCAGTAAAACAAGCTCGAGCAAACGTATTGCATTGCTAATCATGGGTGGGAGGAACTGATGAGTGAATCAGCTAAATTATGTTTGAGAAATTGAGACTGACCCTTAATATTCAGGAATCAGAATAATCAGGATTCAAGAGTCGTGACTCATGAGTCATTCACTGAGAAATATTCAATTAGTACTGCATTACTAATTTTCTAAAATGATAATTAGTTATTTTCAAAGAGCCACAAAATAATCACAATAGGCTGTAGATTTTCTAGGATATGTTCTTTTGTACTTTTAGTTGTTTTAAAACCAGAAAACGATTTAAAAGGTTTGTTTTAAAACAAGCTCACATCTATAGAGACGCTATTAGACGTTCTGGTATCGCATAGCCTACGTATACTTTGAATCAATTGAAAGCAGATCATAGAATTAATTGAGAGAATAATAGGTATTTGATCTGCCGGTTGACAATTCGCTGAGAAATTGATAGAATGAAGAGAAGGGGTTTGTTTCAGAAGAATTGATACAGTAAATCTAGAAAGAAAACAAAGAATTATTAGCGTCCGATATTTCCTGCCAAAAGCTAAGCTGTCAGTGTTGATCTGATCAGCATTCAAATCAAAGACTTAGGCCTACTGCCTATCGGACATCGTGCTAAGTAGAATGTTAGAAGTTTGATAACGCATTCGTACACGGATGAAGGAGCAAACGATAGATATATATGGAGGAGTTATATGCTACAGACCTGTTAATAGATATTTTACTAAGATATATTTTGTAGGTACGTGTGGTGCTTTCGCGCCTATTTGTATTGAGTCTGCAAGAGACGTCGCTGACATTGCCTTATGTCGAGGAAGCTGAACGTTAAATTCTTATTGATTGATTGATTGATTGATTGATTAATTGATTGATTGATTGTATACCTATTATATACAATATTATGATATATTATTATTTATTATTATATATTATTATATTTATTATATATTTATATTATATATATATATATAAATTAATTGTATATATATATATATTATATATAATTATATTAATTATATTATATATTAATATTATTATAATATTACTATATATTATTATTATATTATATATATAATATATATATATATATATATATATATATATATATATATATATATAATGAGTTTACGCTGTTGCTCAGGGCAACAAGCCAGCCTGGAGTCAGGATCAGCTGAAGCAGAAGGGCGGTGAGGCAGCTGAGGGAGAAGAAGAGGCAGAGGCTGAGGATGAGGAGGAGGAGGAAGAGTAGAGCAGCTGAGTTAGCTGTGGCAGCTGAGGCAGCTGAGGCAGCTGAGGCAGTTGAGGCAACTGAGGCAGTGAGGCAATTGAGGCAGCTGTGGCAGCTGTGGCAATTGAGAGGCAGCTGAGAGGCAGCTGTGGGAGCTGTGGGAGCTGTGACAGCTGTGGCAGTTGAGGCAGCTGAAGCAGCTGAGACAGCTGAGGCAGCTGAGGCAGCTGTGGCAGCTGTGGCAGCTGAGGGAGGGGAGGAAGAATAGATCGGCTCATTTTTTAAATACAGAGAGAGAGAGAGAGCGAGAGACATACACATACAAAGAGATAACTTAGAGATATTGACATACAAAGAGACATAAATATGCAGTTAAGCATATATATTCAGAATAAATAACCATTACGGTACACATGGAGTATATCGATATACATAAACAGAGACTAAAATTGAGAGAGAGAGACATACGCGTAGAGTGAGAGAGAGAGAGTGAGAGACAGAGAGAGAGAGAGAGAGACTATACATATTAACTTACTTCACAATTTCTCTCATTCTGGACCGTTCTCCTATGAGCATTATTAGGCTTCAATCACAAGCCTCAAGCTATATTGTACAAGTTGATGCAGTACGTTTTCATGGACAGTGACTCATGAAAAGGTCATGTAAACACTTAACGTCGTTAATAACATTAAATATAAGTATTTAGCACAAATGATCTCGTTTAGATTACTAGTCATTTTGTCTTTAGCTTGTAGCTTCACACACACATACACACACATACACATACACACACACATACATGCACACATACATACATACATACATACATACATACATATAGACATACATACATACATACATACACACACACATACATACATACATACATACATACATACATACATACCCAAACACACATCAATATTATCTCACCTGCACGCACTTGCGCTGCGCATTGCCGGTTCTTTAGATTATATTTCGTTTCATCTCCTCCTCAATTGTGTTTGTTTCGTCTAATTAATCACGCATATTTGCAGACATGGAATACAGCTCTGGTAAAAGATAATCTTTAATCAAATCCAAACATGACCAGGGTTCTGGATATTGTGCGTAGATTAAACTGAGTTTGATCTCATGTAGAGACAATTCAACACCCCGAGCTATGGCAGCCCATCAACCACACCACTTAACTAAGTCAAAATTGGAAACGAAAGAACTAAAAGTCAGACGTCTGTTCTCTTAGCACTAGAGGTACAGTCCGAGAAGATTATGGATTCGATTCGATGGCTTCCTGAGCAAGCTTGTAACCAACCAGGAGTATCAAACAAGCTTGTAACCAACCAGGAGTTGGATTGTACTGTTAAATACTCCAAGAACTCCATTGATACTATTGTTGCTGTTCACCCGGGAGTGTAGCTGTGATGCTGATAGAGAATCTCAATGTCAATGTCAATATTAGAAGGTCTCAATAACGTTGGGGTAACGTCATGAAGTTTTAAATGACAGATCCTGAGGCGAATTGAACACTCGTGGGTTCTAATCCCAGCCGCGCTGATCTGAGAGTAAAGTCTCGGACATTAATTCACTGGACTGGTTATACGGAAAATGGACTAAATTGCCTAACGGATTAAACATGTGGTGTTAAAAAGGGATAGATATCGACATAGTTGATCATTTCACTATAATGCGTGTTTACTTTACTCAAAATTGTCATCAAAATCTAAATCCAGATCTCTCTGCTCACAGCGCTTGGAGATACTTATATACATCTGTCGAGAACTAACTAGTAAGCTTGCATGACATACTATTCAACATTTTAGAATTATTCGATGACAAATCTGCGTTCGCTGCATTAGAATTAATGCACAAAGGATTGGTTTTAATGCTTGATATTTACACCGTTTTAGACCTCTTTTTTTGCTCACCGGCTTGGATTTGTCTCGATAGTACTGCTCGATGTTGTCATGGATGATAGTGACACTCTAATTGTGGTTATGTTATGCTTAATTCTCTAGGAGCTGATATGGACTGTTAAATCTCTAACATTTGCAGCAGTAGGCCTACGTAGTTAATTAATTTATTTATTAGTTTAAGCTTATTTATTTTAAGGTTAAATTACTATAGTATATACAAGTCTGCAATGCCCTCATGAATTTTAAAGATCGGTACCAAAATTGTAGAATCAATCATAGATGATCGGATCTTTGTGAACTATATACGCGTTTAAAATAGATATAGAAGTAATTATTATAATTCTAAATATATGGTGATATAAATTATGTTAATTTAAGCATTGTCTTTGTAACGAAAGGAGTTTGCGCGGCCGGCGAGGCCTCCCGTGTTACAGAAAGGGGAACGTATTTCTCTCACCCTCAATATAGGGTCCTGGGAACCCGGGACATCGGGTTTGGCTGCCCGGCCCGAATCGGGAGTGGGGACTCACTCCACGCCGTCAAGTTGTAGTGTAGGATGTTGTAGATGGCCGGCAGCGATTCGAGATAGCAGCTACTACGTTAAATAATCTTTTTCAGGTACCGCTTGTCAGGTGGAGCCGAAGGTGCTGCATCTCGAATGGCCTAGCTTCGCTCAACTTCTATCTGTTAATTCAAGGGCCGACTCCCTTGCTTCTTTCGTAGATTCTCTTTCGTAATGCGATTCTCGGGGCGAAGTGATATGGTGACCCGAACTGGGAGTAGAAGCGAACTCCGCGTCTGCTATATTTTAGGCAATTACGGTTAAGTTTCTGCCATGATTCTTAGTCTTCAAATTTGCTGTAGTAGATAATTATATGATTTGTTGCGACGAACTTTATCTTCTTGACCCTATTAAAACTTCCCTATATCCCTTTTTATTCTTTTTTTATTCTTCCCCATCTCTTTTCCTACATTGGTCTTTACGTAGTTTCTACTCTCGCCTTTGGTGAAGGTAGTATAATTGGCCTTCCGTGTAGTCGATGAGAAATTCGTTGATAGTCAACTGGTAATAGGTAATCCTACTCCCGCCTGACGAGACGAACTTGACCCAGGCGCTTAGCAAATACCTGCAGAGATGAAATCGACCCAGGCAACGCCGTTGTTAGCCTCCCGCCTGCAGAGACACACTCGACCCAGGCGCTTAGCGAATACCCGCAGAGACGGACTCGACCCGGGTATCGCTGTGGACTACCAGCCTCCCGCCTGCAGAGACACACTCGACCCAGGCGCTTATCGAATACCCGCAGAGACGGACTCGACCCGGGTATCGCCGTGGACTACCAGCCTCTTACCTGGACCTACCCAGGGGGACGTCAACACCACAATACAACAAATCGATACAAAAACAAGACAAATACCGGGGGCTACGAGCCTAGGCTAACAAGCGAGCTTGAAAGCTTTCGGCTAGACGAAGAGCAGATTTCTGTATACTAATCGTACTTTTGCCTTAGGATTGGGATATTACGTACTATCCTCCCTCGGTTCCCAGTACTTTCGCGTACAAGGTTCTGGCCTCCCTGAGTTACTGCGCAGACGAACCCCGCAGAACCCAATCTGATTTTCTACGTATCGACGGCCGCTTTACATACCACTCGAGCGATCGACTTCAGCCAATCACAGCACTTCTCGCTTCGTCGATTTACGCGCCAGCTGCGTCACTTTGGAAATACCCAGCGTAATAATCTAGCTATGCCCACTTACAACTTCGGCTTATATCATCTATTGTAAATCTTTGGAAAAACCCCACGTCACTTAATATTTATAAATAACTGCTATATAATATTTGCTTTTGATCTATAATATATATTTCTTAATATAGAAATTGTGAAGAAGGCGTGTTCATTACAGTCTTCTTTAATTCTCCATGCAATAAGATTTAGATATGCTTTTCTTGCCCATGATTTTAATGTACCTAATTTGTCTTTTCTTTTAGTAGCAACAATTCGTAAAAGTTCGTAACTATTTAGTAGCAATCCGTGAATTATTTTGCTAATAAAATTTCCCTTCGTTGGATTCAATGTTGTATACCATGTTGTATACTATGAAAGTTTGAAACAAATTTCATAGACCTTTGGCAGTCGTGTACCTTTTAAATATAGTAAACAACGGCCTATTTGTACTATAACATAAACTATGTGATATTCTATTTTTCGCTTAAATATAATTCTATATGTATAGAATTGTAGGGATAGAGTTTGCAATAGGGTTACGGTTTAGGTCTGATTAGTGGTAAGATTACGAATCGGCTTAAGAACACTTAGAAAACTAATGAAGATAATTGCTTTTTAATCAGGTCGTATTCTAATGGCTGATGTTCCTTTATTTACGTTTTAATTTTTTGATTCTGAAAATTTTTGTAAGAGTTTTGCATTTAATACGGTTTATTTACATTAATTAATTAATTATTGTTACTCATCTTTAGTCTATTATTGTTAAATTTATGTGAAATTTATCAAACTCACTGGAATTGTAAATTATTCCGTCCAGCGAAAGGTTCACATTATTATTTCATATTTTGTTATGCACATTTTATAGTCATCTGGGATTCAAACTGTATACAATCGATGAATTTCTTAGTATATAAGCCTTGAAATGAGTTAGTAAATTCTTAGTTAAATATCTAGTTAAATATTAGTCTAGTGATTAAAATTCTTAGAATTGTTACACTTGCATCGACTATTGGAAAGGTGCCAAAATCTATTTATCTGAAACATTTTGATTTTTTGCGAGTTATGCTTGTTACAGCCTTTTTTATGTTTTAATTTCAGTTTAAATTTGATTATAAGACATAGAAATTGATATTGTTATCCGAAATTACAGAACTACTATCAGCACCTAATTGGCGATACTTTCAGGACGTGTCACTTAAATGTTCTTTCTGTTAGTCGACTGCCTGTTGACAGGTCGGTGACATATAGCTCCTCCACGTATTTCTATTCTCTGCTCTTCTTCATGTCAGCTTACAAATTAGTTACTAAATCATCCTGCATAGTCTCGGTCTTTCTCTGCCCCATCCAGCTCCTCTTTCTATTCCTTTGCTATTTTTAATTTGTCATTTTCTATTTATGGTAACCCTCTTTAGCACTTATTTGCATGTAATTTTTTCTATTTGAACTCCATTATTCTCCATAGTCGCATTTTGAATGCTTCCGGTTTCCTGATATCCTCATATCTTAACATTCATGCTTCACAGCCATACAAGATCATGGTCCACAACATTTATTCTTCACATCCATACAAGATCGTGGTCCACACTAAAGTCTTTACAATCTTTAGCTGTATGGATTTCTTCAACCTTTTTATTAGTAGTTCTTTTCTCTTACTGAATGCCACTTTGCGTGAGCTATGTTAGTTCTGTTCCACATTTCTCATCTTTTGTTATCGTGTGTTCTAAATCATTTTAAATGTTCTAAATGTTCTGATACGGCTGCACTTTCAGAATAATTAAGAGAACTTTTGCTATTTGTAAGGGATTTTTTATAGTATTGAAGAAGTCTCTGATTGGCAGTAACTTTTAAATTTTAATTTAACTCTTAGAATTTTTAGTACTTATTGCACACCCTTATTGAGGCTACATTTAGAAAATATAATGATATTTTAAATGAGGAGTTGCAAAACTGTACTTCAATATAGATTGAAGGCTTCAGGGTTATAGATTTGTTGATTTTCTTGAGGGAGAATATTTTGATTATGATGTCTCTTGAGAACAAATTACTACTTTGTAGTGTGCTTGCCTGATACTTAAGAGGTCACAGGTTTAAAATCTCTTTGATTTGCATCTTTTCCTGCAAATCAGATCTTTAAGAGAATTTTTGCTATTTGTAAGGGATTTTTTGCTATTGGCAGTAACTTTTACTTTTAACTATAATCAAAATATTCTCCCTCAAGAAAATTAACAAATCAGAGTCATCTTATTATTCCCCCTGAATCTTAATTGATTGACTTCATAATCAATCGTATTATGAGAGTCATATGCTGTATTATACGTATATTGTATGGCATAGCTGGAGCACCTTGCAGACTTTGTGTATCTGTTTCCTGTCTACGAAATTTAAGGATGACTAGACATGTATGATGAGTGATTGTCTAGTATGCACTCTTTGTTTGGAGATCAACTGGACTTGTAAATTGTAATCTGATATGTTTACTCTGAAATGATCTGTTTTTTCTACAGGAGCAGTTTCCTTGTGAAGTTATATGATAATAAGATTATAGAGATTATTTGCAGTTATAGGGTAGAATAATTTTTAGTTTTGAAGTTATATGTAATAATTTTTAGTTAAATGAAGTTTTATAATAGAGATTTTTGTTTTCTATTAAATGTGTGATTTATTAGTTCTCAATTTTTATATTCAAGCAATTGTGCTTGTGAAGCCTGAATACTATTATGATCTCATAGAGTCTAATGCTAGCATGATTATGATGATGTCATTGAGGAATGATGATTCATAGGAAAGTTTAGTGGTCTATAATCCTGCTCACAAATGGGTCCTCTGTTGTCAGTGAGTACTCTATTTTGATGAGTACTTGATTGTTGATGAGTACTCAATTGTTGATGAGTATTCCATTGTACAGAGTACTCTGTTGTTAATGAGTACTTTGACTTAAAAGTACTCATTTAGCAAGTGCTGTGTTATTACAGCAAATACCTTGTTGTTATTGAATACTGAGTCTTTAGCAAATTTATCATTTTTGCCGTGTCTGCTAACAACTTGATTTGACTCATAAAGAATACTGCTTTTAATTCAGCAATATTGTCTTGAAAGAAAATTGGTAATATGTAACTTAAAAATATATTTCTTTTGTCTTTTCTTTCAAAATTTCAATTAGTTTTCATTTGTCTTCTCCTGTTTATGCGTTCTTGTTTTGAAGTAGTTATTCATCTATCTTCCACAGTTCATATTCAAATTTTGAAATAGTTTTTCATTTGGCTTACTAAGTTAATGATATAATTTAAATATAGTTTTTTTCTTGGACCTTCCTCAGTTCCTGTTCTAATTTTACAGTTGTTTTTTCTTTGCCTTCCTCCAATCCTCTTCTAATTTTGGAGTTTGTTGTTGTCTGTATCTTCTGTTTCTCTTTTGTCCAGTATTCAATTTTGGTTTTACAACTCTAACCTTAGTCTAATCATAAACATGCATCTGTCTATGCTTGCAAATTTTGGTAGTTCTGTTCTCTACATTTGTGCTCTGGACACTAAAGGATAAATCATTGAACCATTTCTGTATCTACATGAATCTATGAATCATGTGTTGCTTATGAATCATAAGGTACTGCTTCCTGGTGTAATATAGATGAATGGATTGAGTAAGCAATGATCTGACCACTCTGAGTATTTCTACAGACAATGGGCCACCTGCAGACTAATATGTATGACATGATTGTCTGCACTCAGAGAGTACACATTCTAGGTCTAAGCGTTCTGTATAGTTTATAGGACTCATTTTTATGTTGAATGAATGTCACCAGTGCTGTGGGGGATTTGAACTAGTCTGCTATAAATATTAGAGTCAAATGACTATAGTATGCTATAAATATCAGATTTGTCCGGAGTGTTAATTTACTTTAACAGGTTTACAAGTAAATTAATTTTATGCCTATAAAATTTGTTAAAATATATCGGCCTAATGTTATATAATCATGTAATATCTATGTATTTGTAAAGATACTAAATTAGACAAAGGATTTGTATTAATACATGCTACTATATGTGGTTTGATAAATCGGCTACTATTATTAACGGTATCTAGAATTCTATAATTACTAAAATCAATGAGGATTCAGGTTATCTATTTTATTTCGTTAACAAGAATGTATCATATAAATGATCTAAGAAGAACACTAATTATGCTAAACAATTAAGCTTTTAAAACTGCTCTAGTGTTGATTTATAGATTTATTTTTGGATTCATACAAAACAAAACAATAAACTTTTTGACACTGTTCTGGTGCTGATTTATAGATCACTTTTTGGATATACACAAATCAAATAAGCTTTTGAACATGCTAATCAGTATACAAGCTTCATTGTCATTGTCTCTTACGTCTCTTACGATGTCCCTTGGGACACAAAAGCAACGTTAAACCTGGCTTTATAGCCTTTGTTACGAGTTACGTATGCAATGAATACGTCTTAAGTCAAAACGTATTCATTGCATAATAAAGAAATTTCTATAGATTGATTATGACAATGTATTTTTTGTAGGAGTTAATTATAAAACTGATTTATATTTATTGCAGGCAGCAGAATATAATGCATTAGTGTGAAAGTGATCTTTGACTAGTTAAATCAGATTTGTTCAATATGGAGGTAGATGATCTAAAAGAATTACCAGAGCCCAGCAGAACAAGAGCCAAAGCTCTACTTACTTGTCGTCTCTGTAACAAGTACTTCACGGATCCTAGAGTACTGCCTTGCAGACATTCCTTCTGCAGGAAGTGCCTGCAGGTAATTGATCCCTGAGCAGTTATGTTGCTATTTGTGAAATACTGGCTGGAGCCAGTGGCGATGTCAGTTTGATATTCGACCGCGAATCAGTATCTGCGGGGTTCAAATCTTGGGCTCATCCATCACTGACATCGCTTTCGAATGAGTAAACCGACGTTAACATTAGCTTTACGTTTTTACTTTGCTTAGCCTGTTACTGGACATTTTTGCACAATAGAGAAATCTCTAACTTATATGTTATATTCGACTATATGTGAAGTTAATACTTACAGAATTTTCAATATAATATTTTAGTTTTTTACAAAATTTACAATGTTTTTATGAAATTTATCAGTATATATATTAAATATGTAATATATATATATATACAGTGTATATATTAAATATATATATATATATATATATATATATATATATATGTAATTGTTTAATCTTTATAGGTCTGATTTAAACCTTGAATATATATTCAATTATGGTCATGGTTGAAATCTATTTTGAGACATTTAATGATTACTTCTATGGTCTTATACCTGTAATATAGTTGCCAACATAAATATTTCAGGACATTTAATTATATTTTTAAGGTCTGATATAGTTGCCTCCAACATATCTATTTCAGAGCAGTTATTAAATTGTTATGGTCTTAGATCTGTATTATACAGTTGCCTACATATATATTTCATGACATTGATTGAAGTTTGTTATGGTTTAGACCTGTATTATATAGTTACATACTTATTGTATAAAGCTTAGACCACTTATTATATTGATAAATACTTTAAAAACAATGATAAACATATTAAAAAAATAGATTATTTATTTATTCTATTTAAAATTCTATAACTATTACCTATTTCAGGACATTTATTGAATTCATGGAATATGGTCGTAGACCTGTAGTTAGTATATAGTTACGTACAATCATACATGTCTATTTCAGGACATCTATTGATTTCTTGAAATATAGTCTTAGACCTGAAGCATATAGTTACGTACATGTCTATTTCAGGACATTTATTGAATTCATGGAATATGGTCTTAGACCTGTAGTATATAGATACGTACATTCTATTTCAGGACATTTACGATGATCTGCAGGCTAACGCTAAGCCCACTTCACGCCGCGTGGGTTCCATGCCGTGTCCCACCTGCCATCAACCAATCGGAGTCCCGCTGACCGGTATACGAGGCTTTCCTGTCGACACTAAGATCCAGCGAATAAAAGATCTCGTCGTTACCGAGATAACCAAGAACTTGAGCAAGAAGCTCAACAGCGACAACTCCTCCACTACGACGACGAGGTCTCAAGTCGACGATGACGATGTTCAGTCGACGAGAAGTGCCGACGATGCAAGAAGAGGGAACAAGAATGAAGATGGCCGCCAGCGAGATCGTAGCTGTGATTTTGTTTCATTCAGTGAGAAGGCTGGAACTGGAGTGGGGTATAAGAGGAATCCTGCGTATCCAGATTTCTCAAAGTTTGCTCGCTATTTTAATCACGAAGGAAAACCCGTTGAGAGCAAGCCATTCAAGCCTACGTTAAGAGCTGATCGGCACAAGGTGGGGTATTCCAACAGCTTTCAGCATCACAGGTGAGTGTGGCATGAGTCTTGCTTGTGTAGTATACTTAGATTTAGCATTCATGATGTTAAATTAAGAATATATGATATAATGTTTTAATTGTATTACAATGTATACATATATGCAGTATAGCAGTGAGTTATATTAAATAGTAATGTAAAAGCAACATAAAATATAAATTATATATAGCTATATAGTGTATACTTATAATATTTGAATTTGATGTTAGATACGATACATTTCTTTGTGTCATATAAAAGTGGTATAAAAGTGGTTTTTGTACAGTAATCAGATATCTTTAGATATACTCAGTTATATACTTATCTATAGGCTGCTTAGCCATTTAAATCGACTGACATTTTCTATCATCAAGTTTCCAATTAGGTGATATTTATAAATATAATATTATGCAGCTTAATTCTATTAGGCCTATTTGTAATACTTAAATAGTTGAGTGTGAGCACACTTTTCTCAGTACCTTTGCTAGCAGTGGACAAGGGTTACTAAATGTTTTTAGTTTTGCTAGCAATATTGATAATAATATTTTGAATTAAATATTTAATGACTTCGTTAGTATGTATATTAAACTGTAGTGCATCATGTATTTATCTTTTTGAGCATTTAAGATGAAGATTAACTAAAATAGTTGAAGGAGGAAGATGCTGTTGGTGTCCTGCTCGATAGCCTTAGGGCTCCTCAGGAAGTCACAAACCATTTTTCACTGTTGTTCTTTATTGTCTATTGTTGTGTTATTTTGAAATATGTAATGATATGAAATAATAAATGAAAAGAAATGCTAATCAGTCAAAATCTTAATCCTGCTGCGATTTATTCAGATCTTTTCTAATACATTCCATGACAAGTCATCTTTTACTAAATAAACTACCAATTAATGTAAATATTTCTTATACCGGCAGACTGTATTCTATACTGTATTTATTTGTTGCTTTACACAGACGTCGAGCAGTTCCAGTGAGAACCAGAGCTTATGATGACTCTACCGATCTCTTGTTTGACTCCGCATCCCGCTGCGACTCCGAACCAATCATCTGCGACGATCAAGAACGGGAGAAGAGAGCTCGAGAAGAATCTCGCCACTCCTACGCTGAGGGCTCAAGCTATCAGCGCAGTCGCAGCGCCAGACCTTCCAGAATGTTCTCTCCTGTCGATGTGGAATTGGACGACGAAACGATGCCAGGAGAGAAAGTTACGACAAAAGAAGAAGAAAAACAAGAAAAGCAAGAGAGTTTGAAAAAAGAAGGGGAGGATTTATCGACTGCTTTTAGACCCAGACCAGCGACCAGTTATGGAGAGAAACAGAGCAAGAAACAAGAAGGCGAGAACAAGTCGGGTAAATACACCGATGATTTGTTTAATAAGTTAGTTGTCGATGATAAAGATGGTGGAAGAGATCGACCTAAGCCACGTCGTGGATTACACGTGGAGAATGAAGAACAAGAGCAGCCTCCGCAAGCTGCTGCTGGATTAGGCCGCAGAATATCTCATTCCGCCCGAGCTACCAGGACTTCAAAGCTGCCAACTCATAGAGAAAACATAACAACAGATGCTGCTGAAATGAAGGGTAAAACATTTAGACAAGAAGGTGTTGAAGTGGAAGCTAATTTGGGTTCAGAACGGAGAAGATCTTCGGTAAAGTTTAACGATGTGGAAAAAGATTCGGACAAATCTGATTCAACTCAGCAGCCGAGGAATTCTAATTTCAAGAACAGTGAAGAAGGGGCGCGCAGATATGCAGGACACTCTGCTGATGGCAGGAGTCAGTCTACTGACCCTAGTGAGCAGAGTCACAAGGAATATCTGAAGAAGGAAAAGGCAGAGACAGCGTCTAAATCTGAAAGACCGTCTACTGCGCATAAGGTTCGCGTTGTTGACTTTGGTGATGAGCGGCAGGCTCCTGCATCAAGTTCAAGTTATCAGACAAGTCGTCGAAGACACGATGTGATTAATGTCGGTGGAAGTGACGCGAAACAGGAATTTGAAATAAGTCGACAGTCTAGTCAGAGCCGATCAAACTCTAATGTCGAAGAAGGTTCAGGAACAACATCTCGACCAAATCAAAGTCGACTTTATGATAGCACATATGATGAGAAGCAGGCGAGTTATCCTTCAAGCAATCGTAGATCGAATACCAGTAATACTAGTGAAAAGCAAGCTCCGGGAACAAGTTCAAGTTCAAGTGCTCACAAATCGAACTTTGACAGAGAGAGATCAGAAACAAGATCAAGTCCCCTTCATAGAGCTAGCGCAGCAGCTGAGGAAAAGCCAGCACGTTCAACTGATGCCAGCTATCAGAGAAATCAGAGAAGATACAACATTTCAGATGAGAAGCAAGCGCCTGCGGCAAGTTCGAGCTACCAGTCGAGCCGTCGCAGTCACGACGAAACCAACGACGAAGTCAATGTCGGTAGAACAACGGAGAATAAAGAAAATGAACGGATCGGAACTTCTCAAAATTCTACATCACGTGATCAAGCTCAAAGTTCTGGTGAATCTCGTACTAAATCTTCGAGACATCATTCAACGGAAAATTCGTTCAGTGATTCCGTCAATGGTAACGACGCCGATTGTAAGAGAAATCACAATGATGGTAACAGGACTGAAAAACCTCTGATAGATGATTCGACAGAATCGGAGGCAGCAAGAGAGAGGCGTCGAAGAGCTAATAAGTCTGAGAGGCTTCTTCGTAGAGAGGCGGAGAAGAGTTCGGCGGATCCGCGCGGTGTTGATTGGCCGAGCCATGAGCCACCGCGGCGTGAGAAACCGTATAGAACGAAAGAACAGAGGAGGAACGATGCTCGCAGAAACTTTTCTAATCGAATCAAAGAAGTGTTTGAGGAATATGCTAAATTCTACTGCAAGGATGGTCAGGTGACCGCCTGTGAAGATGATTCGGAGAATAACGCAATGAACGGAGAAAAAAACTCGGAGAAAAATGACGTAGATAAAGTTGACTTGGTTAATAATAATGAGAAGGAAGAAATGGAAGAAAAACCAGGTAGAAACTGGGAAGAGCTCATCAGCAATGCTAGAGCCAAGTATTCGTCTGAACGAATTGGTCGGGATCCCAACCCAAATCTTGAACCGGTTTGTGCTGAAGGTGTATTCCCCAGGTGGCGACTGCAGAAGTCTGAGTATGGAATTCCGACGTCGATGGCAATAACGTCGAAGGGCTGTGTGATAGTGGCTGAGTATGGATTGGGATGCGTGGAGTTCTATGACGAGACGGGAACCCTGTCTCACAGCATGGAGGGTGTCAAACCTTTCTCACTGATTGTCAACAGCAAGGATCAGGTTAACTGGAGTCTATGAACATACAGTATTAGATTTATTATTTTTGATTATATTACTTTTATTCCCCGTGTTGTGTCCGGGTTGTTTGAGGAATAGACCAACTGGTGACTGCACGTGTCATAGAAGGCAACTAAAGCACTAAGATCCAAACCAACGTCAGGAAGGGCATTCGGTTGGCAAGTACCTAGGCTCCAGAAATTTTCACAAAATTTTCTAAAACGAATGGAAGAGATTTTGATTTGTTATGGGACAAAGAGGAGTGGAGAAGGTCCATTCATATCCCGACTCCAGTTAAACAGGTATTAAAGGGAAAATGATGATGATGATGATTATATATGATTTTTATTAAAGCATACACTATTAGATTCATGTATGAATCATTGTGGCTGTGAGTATATAAAACTTTAAGGAAAGCTTCTTGAAGAGAAGCCCTTTGGAAATTTTGGAACACACGTTAGTGCTATTAGATTCATGGGGTGAATGACTGTAGCTGTAAGAATAAAGTAAAACTTTATAATAGAATACAACTTAAAATAAAGCTTTAGAATAAAAGCTTTGTAATAAAATAAAGCTTTATAATAAAAGCTATAGAATAAAATGAAACTTTAAGAGAAGCTTCTTGAAGAGAAGCCATTTAGACTTAGGATTGCTGTAAATGACATTAATTAACAATGAAATGATATTTTTAAATCAGTGAAATTTAACAATAAAGCCAAATTATTTGTATTTAATGGAAATTTTTTTTATTGGTATTTGTAGCTAACATGTTTATTTTACTAGAGACGGTCTACAAATAGACTGTTTTAATGTTAATTTTACAACAGACAGTCTATGGTAGACTGTTTTAGATCTCCTTGCCAATCTTATAAATATTTGCTAAAGATTGCTGCCCACAAAAATTATTATTTAAAAAATGTAATTTTATTCAAAATTATTTTAGAATTTATTCGGAAAATATTGCATACCATGACAATCAGTTAAGTTGCTAGTTATTCACTAAGCTTTTCTTATTCCAGCTGATCGGTTATAAATTGTTCGCTAGTTATTCACTAAGCTTTTCTTATTCCAGCTGATCGGTGATAAATTGGTCGCTAGTTATTCACTAAGCTTTTCTTATTCCAGCTGATCGGTGATAAATTAGTCGCTAGTTATTCACAAAGCTTTTCTTATTCCAGCTGATTGGTGATAAATTGGTCGCTAGTTATTCACAAAGCTTTTATTCTTGGGTTAGGTTTAAGGTTAGGGATGAGGTTAGGATTAGGGTTAGGGGTTTTTATTTTATTCTTTATAATAATAATAATAATAATAATAAAGGTTTAACGTCCGTTTCCTCATACAAGGATGATGTCAGGGACGTCTTTATACTAGAATTTATTCATAAGATATGGCATACCATGACGGTTAAGTCGCTAGTTATTCACTAAGCTTTCCTTTATTCCAGGTGATCGTTGGAGACAGGAGAGGCAAGACTGTTCGTATATTTGACGAGTACGGAGGTGACGTGGCTCACTGGGACGCCACTGAGTTCAACTGGATCTGTGGAATGGCCGCCCTGCCGGCATCCACGTCTGGAAATCTCGTTATATACGACAGGGAGCGCTGCAAGCTCGGCATCTACTCGCCACCTGGTGAGCTAGTGAGAGAGTTTCAGTCTTCGTACGGCTCGAATGAGACACAGCTGTGCATGGCTGACCATTTAGCGGCTGATAGTCGTGGACGAGTGCTGGTAGCTGACTCTGGAAATCACTGCGTTAAGGTTGTTATGTCGTATTATCTGATATTGTAATTTATTATTATATAGAATTATTTGTATCTATGTATGTGTATATGTATTTATATGTATATATATATATATATATATATATATATATATATATATATATTCATCATGTGTGATATCATGTGTAATATTATCGTGTGTTACGGTATCATATTTTATGTTATCATGTGATATGTTATCATGTGATATGTTACCATGTTTTATGTTGTCATGTGTTATGTTGTCATGTGTTATGTTGTCATGTGTTATGTTGTCATATGATATGTTATCATGTGAGATGTTGTCATGTGTTATGTTGTGATGTGATATGTTATCATGTGATATGTTATCATGTGATATGTTATCATGTGTTATGTTATAATGTGATATGTTATCATGTGATATATTATCATGTGAGATGTTATCATGTGAGATGTTATCATGTATGTAATGTGTTATCATGTTTTATCTTATCATGTGATATGTTATCATGTGTTATGTTATCATGTGTAATATCATTATGCGTTATTCTATCATGTATTTGAAAGATTTTACTAATTAAAAAGCTTCAATTGCTGATGTTGGTAAATCTGTTTCCATTTGAAATACAATTGACTGACTGCACTCAACATGTATATTTTTGTTGTTGTTGTAGGTATTTGATTCCAGCACGGGAGCTTTTCTAAGCAAGTTTGGTCAACGTGGTGACGGTGATGGATGTTTAGATTGGCCAAAAGGCATTTGTGTGGATGCCTCAGATAATATTATAGTCACTGACGTCCATAATAAAAGGGTGTCTATGTTTTCATCTGATGGACGTTTTGTGAGACACCTGGTGTGTGGAATAATAAATCCGTACAGCGTGTGTTACAGTGAAGCTACAAGGGCGATTGGTTTGACGCAATACTCACTAGATGGCACCAGCCAGTACGATATGTATGGGCTAGTGTAGAGACCGGTAGGCTGTTTGTGCATTTTACTTGTATGTCATAGGTACTGCTGATCTGAACAAATTAAATCTGAATAAATCAGAATTTGAAACAATAGTAGATCATATTTAAGAACGAGTTTACGTCCTTCTTGTCTCGTGAAGGCTCAACGAGGCAGAGTAATCTTCAGTGTTTGAACCTCTCATCAGCTGATGTACGATCAGACACCTTGACGCTCAGACAACCTTCTCTGCTTGACTAACAGGACGAGAGGTATTTTCTGGCGCCTGTTTATGCAGAGTCTGCAAGAGATGTCCCTAGCATTGCCTTAGGGCGAGGAACCGGACTTTAAATTTTTATTGATTGATTGATTTTCATCTGTAAGCATTAAAATTGACGCTAGCTCCGGTAAGGTGCTGGATGAGTGGTTGTGACAATAGTTGTGACTAGAAGCTGTAAAGTTGTATACAGCAGTAAGTCCAAAATCTACTTTTCCAAAAAATTTATGGTTGATCATGTTAGGACCTGTTTATATATAACAATTAGTGCAATCATTTGCTATGATCTTCTGTAGCCATATAGTGAGCATATGTAACGCTGGTGTACCTTATATCGCTATACACTTAGTGATTGCTGTCTGGTTTTGTCTGATGGCGGCGTGTATTGCTAGTATACGTAGATATATCTAAAGATTCATTGGTGTCTAATCGATGATGACTTTAGTTTAAATCTAAATTTATCGGTAATTTATCAATAATTATTCCATACATAAATCAATAATTATTCAATAATTTATTAATAAGTATTAAATGCCAATCTTAAAATTCATTCTAGAACTCATATGCATATGATTAACAAATAATATGGGGGTTGATTCATGTTTCATATGAAGTTTCTATAAGTTGTGCTTGGATTGTATTGATAATTCTAATATATATTCTGTATAGATCTGTTAGTGTGTCATGTGGTAATATAGTAACATTTCATTGGAGTCAGGACATGAAATCTCAGTTATTGTTATGTTTTGTTGTATTTCTGTGATGCAAATCTTCTACTTGTCTACGTATTATCTGGTTTGCTTTATCAGTTTTACTCCTCTGAACTATTTGTTGCTATTCTTTAGTTTTTAGATGGTCCAATTTCACGAAATATTTGCCTAGATTGTATTGCTAATTATAATATTGTGCTATCGCTAATTAAAACTGTCTATTACGAGTGTGCTGTGTGTTTCGTATGCTTTGTGTGAGTCTTGCTGCCTGATTTTTAATTATAAATGAAACAGTCACTTTGTTGTATATTGTATTAGTATTTAAATGATCAATTTCAAGGAATAATATGATGCTCTTTTAGTCTATCTATATTGTCAAATATTTTGTTTCTAGTAGTTTTTAGGATTAGTAGTTCCAGCTAAATATGTTAATGAGTGCCGTTAATATTTATACAGTAGTCATAATATCTATTAGTCATTGATGTTGTACTTTTATTTGATTTATTTTATTTTGAACCTTCAATGCTGAACATAGTTTTCTTCATGCATACATGTACTGTTTGTTATATGAGTGTTATCATGACAATTAACTAAAATTATCATGACATTAATGTCATTAATTTAATGACATTATTTATTAATGTCATTGTGACATTAATTTATTAATTACTAGTGTCATATTGTGATGCAGTATTAAGCTTATGCGGTACATTGTTGAAGCTTTTCCTGAATAAATTTTTAAAATGCAGTTTAATTCACTCGCTGTTTTGTAGTAATACAGAACTTCAACGGAGGCACAGACATTTAATGTCTTTATGTAATAAATATATTTCAACGGTGCCAATGTCTCGTAGTTGCTGAAAACTTACAATTGAACAGTTGTCCTGTGCATCTGCTTCTATCATATCAAAATGGGAACTATGTAAGATTTTTATTGTCTATGACACCTTTGAAATCTCACGGCACCGACAAAATACGGTTGTTCGGAAATATAAATTCCCTACCTCTGGTGTATGGAGTATTTTTCCCTTAACAAAATCGTTTACAAAATTTATTTGTGAATTACGAAATTAATCATCTTGAACAACCATAGTTCAATATTTCTGTTTGATATAATTATTGGCTACAATAAATTATTCGTTTGATATTATGTGCTATTATGCTCTTATATAGTGTGTACTATTGTGCGCTTTATATTGTTTTAATACTATACTGTATGTGAATTGCACAGGGTTATAAAACCCGTACCGATGTTTTCAAATTAATAATAGTAATATTAATTAAAATTTTGTAATGTCAATAGTGCCAATTTTATACCTTTTTAAATATTATTGTACTGTTAAGTAGCTGAACTGTCACTCCCAAATGATGACCACTTAGATATGGCGATTTATCAATGTGTTTCCAGTGTTCGTATAGTTTTTAATTGGGTACATTTCAATTTATTTTGATGCTGTTTTTCGCTGGGATCGTTGCTGCAGATGTCCTACTTTTTGTTGGAACGCTTATGTCTTGCTTACATCTTATTCAGTGTATCTTTGACTTTACGCAGAGTTTTAGTCGATCAATTTTCCATCATGACTTTTCACAGCTCGTACTATTCATTCATACTCTAGATTTTATATTATAACCGTATGCCAAGTTGTAGATTAGTCATTTTTGAATATTTATTAGCTGCTCGCCTTGTGTTTCTTTATGATTTGATAATTCTTACCACTCGTAGAAATCTGTGTTTGATTATTGAATTCGCTCGGACGTTTTCTCTAGAGATCTTATGGAAGAATAAATCTGAATGAATGAATGAATGATTGACTTATTCATTATTCCTTAGACTGATTAATTATCATTGACTTATGATGGCGTAATATTATTGTATTTTATCGGATATGAATGTAAATTTTATTTTTATTTAATTTTTATTCTGAGAAGCTTTATAGCTTCTCAGAATACACGTGTATAGGTTGGTAAAATAACCGATGCTTTCAAGACCTTACATTTGCAGTTTGTTATTATGTTTAAATTGTTTGCCATTATGTTGAATTTATGAGAATAAGCAAAAGTTCTTTGTAATATATGTAGCCTATCGTAGTAGATTGGGTGCTAGCTCGATAGTTTGGTTGGATATTCGAATTGGTAGCAAACTTGCCTGATAAGCTGGAAACCACTGATTCTAATTCCAGTCGGACTCTGATAGTATTCATGTGTAGTCGAAAGAAGCTTTAACTTTTCTCTTCTTAGCTTATAATCTATACTTGTAGCTCTTTTTATCTATGATATTGTGCGGTTTTTTGCACGGTATGTTTTGTAGTCATTTTGTTGTACATAATTGTATTAACTTTCATGTAAGTTTTTCTAATGCCTTGATACGGTGCCTCTTTATATACAGTGTAACAGTTCTTGAAATTCAACATTCATGACATTATTCAGCCGCATTTCGTTCTTCAGAATGTCATAATTACATATACAGTAGTATACTATTATTATACTATATTATGTATGCATTAGTTTAAATTATTTAGCAGTCTTAAATTTTCGTTTAGCTTATGTGCTTATTTTTTATATTTGAGTACTTGTTAGCTCATTATTGCGAAATGTTCTTCTGGCATTCATTTAACGTCACTGTTTTTCTACTGAGCTAGTTTTCTTGCCCAGAATATCTTAGTTAGTGTATGACTTCTCTTTTGTTTTTGCATTATATGCTTCTCTCTTTTTCTTGATGCCCTCAAGCGAATTAGCTGGAAATTAAGAAATTGTACTTTTATTAACTGATTTAATTTGTTGTTCTTTAGACCTGAGATTGATGATATGGTGCTTAATGATGGAACATTCTTATTTTTCGTTGTTATGTTAACTCTCAATGTTCCCAATATGATATCCTCAAATACTTAGTACTTATAAAAGATCAAGACTACAGGTGAACGTAACATTGGCATATGCTGTTGACAAACTTTATAGGCCTACGGGTCTTGTGAAGCCTGGCCTTAGATCCGAACCAGAGACTATTTGAACCTGTACCAGACGCTTAGCCAATTGGGCCCTGTCGTAATCTTCATTGTTTTAAATGTAAAACTTGTGTTTTAATTAGTAATGTAACTTTACTACTAAACCAATGTTATTAATTTATAAATATTTAAAAAGTATTAGCTATTGTAGATCTTTCATAATTCAATGTTTCTAGACCTCTTTGTAATGACTTAATGTTTAACTTAATATGTTTCTTGAAAGCATTCCAAATTTGTAAAATATTGAAATTGCAAAATGTTTTATTCGTATTTATACAGGATTACAAAGTAATGCAATATAGGTGTTGAAGTTGAACTCTATTAAGAACGCCATATATTATAAAGCTTTGTTTAAATCTCCCTTTAAATTTAGTGAAAAGTATTTGTATCAAACAGAGTGTCTAAGCTGACGGTTTGAAATTCCTTGTAAAATTATTGCAATGGAGATACTAATAGTAGGCATATCTGTTGCTGTATAAAATCTCTAATAAATATCAAGCTCAACAACAACGTGAGTGTCATTTATAGAGGATAGTTCTAAGATCCTCTTTTTCGTCTAAACTTTGCAACAGTAGTTATACAAGTATTTATTGCATGTTTATTGTTGGCTTTTATTCATAGTTATTGTTACTGTTTTGATATGTATGACCGGTACAGCCTATTATGATATGATGGTGTTTTCTTTATTTCTGGGATCCTTTCATGGATAGTTGTTGTTCGTGTGAGTTACATAATTTTTATGCAATTGGATTTAGTGGCTAAAGCCACTCGATACGATTTATATTGTTTTGTTTAAAATAAAATGTCAAGTTTGTATTCGAACATTCTAATAAATTTCTATTGAGGCATTACAGGATGCAAAACTTTCGTTCCTTTATTGAACTTTTAATTCTGATTGTTTTTCTATCACTCGTGTCTTTAAATGCCTCTTCTACATCATTTAGCGGTCGCATTTTGTTGAGGTTTGTGTCATTCTTAATATTTGAAGCTGACGTGAAGTTCTTTTAAAGTCCTTTAGAAAATTCGTTTAGAACATAGGTCTCTGCAGTCGATATCTTTATTGCTGATATAATAAACATGTCCTGTTTGTTTAGAAACTTCCGTTGACAATGGAGCCAGCACGGGAATGAGCGTTGAAAAGTTTATGATTTCACCGGTAAATACTTTCAATACCATGGATCGCCAGTCTTCTTATGAACGAAGAATTTTACTCCCATCTGTGTTTGATTTCGATATCTTCTGCAGAAGTCAACCAATTAGCCCTTTTCAGATTGTTTACTGATCCATCGTTTGTATTATAAATCTGATTGGCTTTAAATATTACTAGATCGTCTCGAGGTAGTCTTGTCTTGGGTCACGGTATTGCTTACTGTTGTTGTTGTCTCTTTTTTCCTTTTTTTATTGTTAATCTGACGTATTTTAAAATTTTCTTGCATTTTTTCCAGTTTGATAAATATTAGCGCATTTATGTTTTTTTAAATTTTTATATGATTGTATTCCATAAGGGCCTTTCCAAACGGTTTCTCTCTTCCTCTCTGTATCTGTCTGTGTATCTTTCTCTCTTTCTCTCTTTCTCTCTCTCTCTCTCTCTCTCTCTATCTCTCTATCTGTCTATCTAACTATCTATCTCCCTCTGGTGTGCTGTCTAAATAGATGTGTATACATACTAAGCTTGTAGTTTGGTATCATATTCGTAAATGAACACTACAATAACAAGTTGATCGAATCGCAATGGCTAATCTCACAAAACATGATTTTCTTTCTCAGTATCTGCGTCAGTCTACTTCTATGCGACGCATACACTTTGTCACTGGTCAACTCTTAAGCACTACATGTAATTATAGTCTTATTCATAATTATAGTCTTATTCATAATTATAGTCTTATTCATAATTATAGTCTTATTCATAATTATAGTCTTATTCATAATTATATTCATATTCATAATTATATGCATTACTATTGTTTCTTGATTGTTTAATAGCGCCGCATATTTTGATCATGTTTAACTGGTTTGAGTTACGTGCGTGCATTGCTTTACAGTGTAGAGTTGTAGTTACTGTAGTCGTATATTTGGCAGCCGTGCTCTCTCTGTCTGCGGCTTCGTATTTAACAGTTTCGCTTTGAGCTAATAAACCGCATTATGAGTCTAACCTGTTCCTGTGTTTGTCATGCTGTTCCCTCCCTGGTGGAAGGTCCCAGGCGTAAGATCTCACTCGGTGTGTAATTTCAAGTCAAAAATGAGCAAATTTTAAATAGATTACGAGTTACGTAATCTCGAGCTATGGTTACATTGGTTAGTATTTAATGCTTTAGAAATTAGTACAATTAGTATTAGTCCAACCGGTGCGTTTTAATTTTCATCTGAAGTAAATATTTATTTTAAAAAGAACCTAGTTTGAATATAAAGCCCACGTTTTATAGTCCTTTTATTGTTCACTTGAAAGTGGTGTTTTCTAGAACATAATCTATCAATATAATTTTATTGGATTCTACTCGCACTACTGATTACTATTATATACTAGTGACATTTTTTTGTCGACTTGTAACTAAAATGAATTCAGATCTCAAACAGATCAGTTAAAAAATAGAATGATCATAAATGACAGGAAAAGCAAGCCAATTATATCAATCAATTCATGAAGTCTCAAATTTGGCTAGCAGTCTTTATTATTCTATCGTTAAAGAAAGATCGAACAATTAGACTAGTTGTTCTCGTTACTGTTCTACTCAGAATTACTACAATTGTGTGTACCAATAGCTCCGTGTGTAGGGCGTCAAGTGTCGTCGTAATATTTTAATTGACCGATCTTGAGGAAAACTCGAGACCTGTGGGTTCGATACTCTGCCCGGCGATCTGTTAATAAAATCTAGGACATCACTGGAGCGGTAACAGTTGTTCTGCCAATGCAATGACTATACAGTAATTCACTAGTGTAGCACTGCAATAGCAATACAACGATGTAACAATACAATATCAATACAATATTGTAGCAATACAATAATAATACAATAATGTAACTATACAGTAAACAATTTTGTAACAATACGTTAACAATACAATAATGTAACAATATAATAACAATACAATAATGTAACAATACAATATCGATACAATACTACAAAAATTTAGCAATACATCGAGTAGTCTCGATGATATTATTCTTTGCTTCCTTTAACATCATTTAAAATTGCGTTTAATGAAATCAAAAAGGCATCCACTGTTCATAAACACGATCAAATCAAGTCTAATATTTGCCGATTAAATCATAAGAGGCTCTGTAACATGATATACCAGTAGAAATAATATATATCACTTATAAATTAGACTGGCATATGTACAATAATAGATATGATATTGCATTTATGAAAACAACAATACTGAAATGGCACTTCTAATAAGACAATAGTGTTAGGCACAAACGATTCAACAAATACAAATGGAAAGGCAAGCAGTAAAAAAGACAAATAGAATTCACGATTTCGAAATAACCCTCTATCACAAATTATCAAAAAACCTAAATTAGTCTTAGCCGATATGCAAAATAAGTCGGAAAGTCAGCTAATCATGCTCCAGAAATACTGAATGGCATTTTACAAATGTATAAAAATAGCATTAAAAATTTCATAACACATAACAAGGCATCAATAATATAATACTGAATTATTGCAAAATATGTTACAGGTGAAAAACAACAGCATTCGTAAAAGTTAAAAAAGTTGGTAATATATATTTGAAAGGTTTAATTTAATGTACTAGATATTCACAAACGCTTAACAATTCATGCATTTGAATAAGTAGTGTACGCGTCATTTTCATTGTATGTCCAAGGGAAATATTTACATATAAAACGAGATAGCTATAAACAGCTGCTGGTGGAATGGTGCGATCACGAACGTGTAAAACAACCGTAAAAATATTAATACTAATTTGTTCCTAACATAAATTAAGACTGAATTGATTTGAACTTATCAAGTTTCAGAGTGGTAACACAGTTCAGGGTTGATATTGTAATAAGTTCAGAGTAGAAATTTGTGTATTACTTACAAGTGCAATCCGTTCTATGGCTACGGGAAGAAGTCTATAGCTAGGCAAATACGTCTACTTCTACAGCGAGAACACAGGCGGGTATCAAATCTACTGAAGCCTATTAAAATCCGCAGAACAGGTTGAAAAGTAAGCCCTGTTCTGTTTGTGTTTAAAGAATAGTCTGCTTGTGTGCATAAAACTGTGGTGCATGCACACAATTGTGCTAGTGTGCACAAAACTGTGATACGTGCACACAATTGTGCTAGTGTGCACAAAACCGTGGTGCATGCATACAATTGTGCTAGTGTGCACAAAACTGCGGTGCATGCATACAATTGTGCTAGTGTGCACAAAACCGTGGTACATGCACACAATTGTGCTAGTCTGCATAAAACTGTGGTACATGCACACAATTGTGCTAGTGTGCACAAAACTGTGGTAGACTGCACAAAACTGAGCTAGTGTGCACAAAACTGTGCTAGAGTGCATAAAACTGTGCTAGTGTGTATGCAAATATGGTAGAGTGCACAAAATTGTGCAAATGATACACAAAACTGTGGTAGAGTACGCAAAACTGTGCTAGAGTGCACAAAATTGTGCTAGTGTGCACAAAACTGTGCTAGAGTGCATGAAAGTTTTGTAGAGTGCACAAAATAACATTCACCTTTAGAACAATTCCAGCACATTGCACGGAGCGAGTATCTTATAAGACACCATTAATGACAATATGGCTCTCTGTTCGTTAAACTATAACTCACAAAGTGGTAACGTTTCCAGCTCCTGTCCCTAGTCCTCCGCTGTTCATCCGTTGCTGGGAAAACTGCACATCCTCTAGCGTCTTGTCATCGTCATCTTCGTAGATTCTCTTCCCATTCACTGCATCAGCAGCACAAATCTTTCCACCTTCCCTCAATCCCATCTCCTCTTGTACGGTGGAGACCTGGGAGGTAACGGTTGGGATGGTATAGAGATTTGGAAGGCTCTCAGAGTTCTCCTGAAGACCAGTGGATGATGGCTGCCGCAATCCTGATTGCTGCTTGTTGTGTCTATTGTACAAGCCCTGGGGTCTGGTGTCCACGCTTAACTTAAAAAAATATAATCAATAGTGGTAAAATTTAAAATTGGCAAAAGGTTTTCAAAAATTATATCAGATTAGGGTAATTTTAAATATCCACTATTGGGACCACGTCAAAAATGAAACAGTACTCGAAAGGAGTGGACAAAGAAAATTAGATGAAATAGTTTCTGAGAAAAGGTTGAGGTTTCAGGGTTATTTACTGAGAATGTCTGAGGATAGATACGCAAAGACTGCAGTTAAATGGAAGCCTATTCAAGGAAAAAGGAAACGAGGAAGACCTAGAAGTACTTGGCTAAATACGATCAACAAGAATTTGAGAGCATTATACATTTCATGGAAAGACTCTGTGAAGATTGCTGATGATAGAAACGAATGGAAGAATGTTACCGCCCTACGGAAAGCATTTTTTTTAAACAAAATAGAATCGTAAATTAACGTACTCTTTGTTGAGGCCGTTACAAACCGAAAGGTCTAGCTATTTAAGGAATTTATTTTATACATTGCCACTGGCTCCAGCCAGTGGCAATGTATAAATGTCGGTAAAATGTTCGACCGCGGATCAGTTTGTACGGGGTTCAAACTCTGCGCTCACCCGTCACTGATACCGCTTCGTGTAAGGAAAATGACATTAACATTAGCATTTAGTTTTTTAAGTACTTCAAATTTCCCAGAGCTGACAAATTAGAAATGATATATTTAACCAACGGCCTACCAATACCCGTACAGCTTTAAATACTAACTAACCTGTGTCGCTTCTTTGATCTCGTTGTTTTCGTTGTTCAGTTTCTGCTTGCTGTCGTTGATGTTATTTAGATTCTTATTATTATTGTTGTTGTGGTTGCTGTTTTTAATTCCATCCATAATCTTATTCTCTTCATCGCCTATATCGTCATCATCATCATCCTCGCGCCCTTCCATCAATGTGGCAAGCTTTTCCTCTATGCTGAACTGCATGAGATCTTTTCGGGTGATGATGCCTGCCACCTGGTTGTGCACATCGATGACGACGAGGTGACGAAGTCCCAGTGTACGGAAGAGCTGATACGTTCTGTAGAGAGAATAGTTCTGATCAATCTTAGGCGTCGACAAGTTTATATATCGATCCTGTTCAAACAATCAATCGATTAGTCGGTCAATCAATCAATAAATCAGTCAGGCAATCAATTAATCAATCAATCAGTCAATTATCATTCAATTAATCATTGAATAAATCAATCAATTAATCAATCAATTAATCAATCAGTAAATCAATCATTCAATTAATCAATCAACCAATCAATAAATCAATTGTGAAATTCATTTAATGAACTCGTCAAACCTGTCAAACATTCATTGAATTCAGCACTACAATCAATTAATCCACCATAAATTTAATCCAGTGTTACATATAGTTAATTACCTCTTCAATCTTCAACCAAGTTTACACAATGCTATACAAGTAAACTTTACGGATTACACTACATTTATCTATACGATACAAGTAATTACAAAGCGATAACTTACAGATATATTTACAGTGTGACAAAATATCAAACATCTCTAGATTTCTTTTTGTGCGTTTCTTTTGTGCGTTTCTTTTTTGTGCAGAGTACAATCTATCCAAATGTGCACTCTAAGACAATTAGTCAGACTATCTAAATAATGATAAAATAGACAACTTACCAGATCGATAAAAACTCTAGAGTAACTTCCTTCAAATCTCAGGTAAGTTCTGATTCGCTCTTCAGTGGCTCGTTGATCAGAGATGTAGTCAACAGATAGCTACAGAATAGCGGCATAGATATATGTAGACAACATATAGCTACAGAAGAACGGCATTGATATATGTAGTCAATAGATAGCTACAGACGAACGGCATTGAGATATGTAGTCAACAGAAAGTTACAGAAGAAAGGCATAGATATCTGCCGTAATAGATATATTACACTGCTAGGAGTCGTGCTTTGTATACTGCACTAGAATGTGACTCCAAATTGTTATTATTATTGTTATTATTTACAAGACAAGCAGCTAAACCTTAAAGCGCATAATGAAATTCTTCACCGTAGGAAATAAGGTGATCTTCACACCTGGCGGAAACTGAAATGAAACTGAAAGGGTTGGCGAACGTGTTGACCAAACGTATAATACAATTTATGGTGACTTTTGGAATGAAGATAATGGGGGTTATAATCTGGAATTGATATTCGGAAGGCTAGTTATCACTATGTTCCTAGTTATTGCGCACAGTATTTTTAATGAGTGTAGAAATTTGTGCCGTTGACCCTCATTCATGCGGGAGGCATTAGATCATGGACAAAAATTACAAAAACTATATCATTTCTTTACATTTGTTCACAGATTTTTATAAATATTTTTACTATTTCGAAGTTAAGGATTTAATTTAGGTTTAGAGTTAGGGTTATGATTAGGGTTTAATTAGAATGGAACTAGAATTGGGTCTACATTAATGGAAATATGATTATATTAGAATCTGGAAAATTAAAATATAGTTATTGTCCAATAATGTCCATGCTCCAATGTCTACACATTCAGACAGAGGATAAGGTGAGTAGAATTGATACACATACCTCTTCTGCAGATATCTTTGGTGCTACAATGCCTTCTTCCTTCATCTCATACACTTCATCTGAGCGCAGTATTATAAACAGCTCAGTCCTGCAGACACAAAATAGGCCTACGTCTAAGATATATAGAATTTACATCGAACGGTTAAATGCAAAATAGATTAAAAACTGTTTCACACAAATGTACACGACTAGTTTATAGGGGACACGTACCAGAGTGCAAAAACATATCGACATATTATATGTAGATCAAAGAGTACGCTAGTGACATTAACTTGAGCGTACTTTTGAAAGTCAGCATTATACGACCCTATATAAAGGTTTCTTTTCTTAAGCTAACGTCAATGAAAATGTTGCTACAACAGCATAGTTGTATATTAAGTATATTTACACTTACGTTTACACTTTACGTTGTATTTCTGATACTTACTCATGAGATTAACACAATATCTCACATAGTTGTATCTACTTTCATTCAGCGTTTCAAAACATTAGATTGTAGATTTTCATTAGTTGAATGAAATAGCCTATACTATTCTGATTGTATATCTAGATGACAAACAAATTTCATACAATTGATCAATGGTGACTATGCAATGAACAATCTAGGCCAGAAGTTCGGGTTATTCGCTTGTTCTTAAATTCTGTATTTTATTTCCTTGAATGTTTACTTTAGTATACACGTGCGCGTCACAGAGATGATCTTTAAACAAACATTGGCAAAAAGCAAAATCAAAATTTAATTTAGAGATCAAACAAACAGTATTTTATTTATTTATTCATTAATTTATTAATTAGTAGACTCAATCAAGTAATCCATTATTTGATTTAGTTGAATGAGTGGGTGATTGAAAAAAATTACTTGTATGGGGCCTATAATAATTGTTTGATTTATTATCAGTTGCCTTACCGATTGGTTAACTTATTGATTGATTTCGTACCATATATTCATTCATTTGTTCATTCATTCATTCATTCATTCATTCACAAAACCTTTTTAATTGTTTTCCATGTCATAATAGAAAACAAATACAGCATACTTAAATCGAAACTAAACAAATAACCAGGAAGAGGATTACCACAAAGGAGCCTAAGCTCTGCGAGGTAATACAGTCAGTGGCAATTACAAGTAACTAATACCTATTATAAAGAGATTATATTGATGAAAATGATTTAGATTTACCTCGTAATGAGACCGTAAGCCAGTTCTTTATTACTCTCCTCGTCACGTTTGATGACTGGAAAAGCGCCGTGTGTTGTGTTGAGGAGTAAATATGCCAGGAACGAAACCATCTCTTTAATGTGAATAGTTTGTACATTCCTCGACATCACGTCACTCACCATGCTCATCTCCATGTTCAATCTGCATCATAAAATATCCATACATCTCCATGTTCAATCAACATCATAAATTATCCGCGTAAATCAATGTTCAATCTACATAATAACATATCGACGCATCTCCATCATAAAATATACGTGCATCTCCATGTTCAATCTATATCATAAAATATCCGCGAAAATGTATGTTCAATCAACTTCATAAATTATCCGCCCGAATCAATGTTCAATCTACATAATAATAACCCAAATTATAGTGAAATGATCAACTACGTTGATATCTATCACTTTTAATATCACATGTTAAATCCGTTAGGCAATTTTGTCCATTTTCCGTGTATCCAGTCCAGTGAATGCCCGAGATTTTACTCTCAGATCAGCGCGGCTGGGATTCGAACCCACGAGGGTTCCATTCACCTCAGGATCTGTCATTTAAAACTTCATGACGTTATCTACACCTCTAACCATTGCGCTATTGAGACATTCAATCGTTATATACTGTATGTTCAATCTACAATAATAACATATCCGCGCATATCCATGCTCAGTCTACGTATCATAACATTATATATTATGATATGTAGATTGAGTATGGAGATGCGCGTGTATAAACTATAATAGAGATGCATCTCTCTAGCGAATCAATAAACTGAATGTCCAAGCCACATTATAACAGTCTGACTATTTGGATATCATGGCACAGTTAATGGATCAAACAGAGTTGAACCCTCTAACAACAAGCTAGAGCTCTTTCCAAACCAAAATGATATCCAATAGCTTGGAAAAATAAAGGTCCTACGGTTGTACCCGTTGTATTCTCAAATCTAGAGTAGGCTATTAGCGCGTACAACGCGTGCAGTATTGTGTTGATGAACAGAAACTGAAGAATGCAAAGGGAAACCAACTCGGTTGCCAAATTTTGCCTAAGTTATAGGCTACATTAAAGTGCGGACAGACTCTTGTGAAGGGATTAACTTGTTAATTTGATTGAGTGTCATACATAGAAAGTGAGAGTAGACAGTATGTGTAACTTGGGTCTGCCACTAGGAAGAACTCAAGAGAGAGAGAGAGAGAGGGAGGGAAATGAGAGAGAGAGAAAGAGAGAGAGACAGGAAGGGTTCTTAATTATCCAATTACCAGCTATACTGTATATAAATGAAAAAGTGAGCAAACAGAATATACACACTGTTTTCCTTTAACGAAGACTTGAGGATTTTGTTCGAGGAATGGCAACGCTTTAGAGTCGAGCATATATTTGTAGAGTGGCTTGCTCAGCTGATCCGCCGCCATCTTGGAAACAAAGATGGCCGTCAGGATGGGAATAATTGTAAAGATGTCTCCGACCATCTCCACCTATTTTAATAAATAAAAACTAAAATGAATTAGAATAAATAAAATGATATAAAAATCAAATGAAAGCTAAAATAAAATTCAATTAAACTTTTAGAGGCTTAAATCGATATTCAAGTCAGTTCTCTTCAAATCGGTAAGATACTAGACCGCGGATCAGAAGGCGCGGGGTTCAAATCCAGGACTCGCCCGTCACTGACATCGCTTTCGAGTGAGAAAACTGACGTTAACCTTAGCTTTACAAGCTTTTAACTCTTTATTGAACACCCGTGTACACTTTACACGGGTGTTCTTTATTATTATTAGTTTAATTTACTTTGGAAAAAAATCTAAACTAATATTCTAAATTGACTACAACTCAACACCGCTAGAGACTGACCACTATGACGGTGGAGGCCACGGCCAGCCTGTTGACCCCTGAGAGTAGGGCTGCTGCCCCTATAGCCGCCATCACCCCGGGGTCCAACCACATCCAGGGCGGTACAGGATACTCTCTCGAGTCCAGGGCTTGCCACATGTAGATAAATCCCACTCCAAGAGCCCTTCCTAACAGACTACCGCAGATTCTAAACGAATGAAATCAAAATTAAAATAACCAATAAACTAGTTAGTGTAAGATCTATTAATTAATAGGAAATTAACTCAATACATAATACAGCAGCTCTATAATCACTAAAACATTTAATTCAATTCTTTATTTTATTCATCCATTCATTTTATTTTATAATTCATTGTTTATTTGCAACTTCTAATTCAGTTTTTCTACACAATTCGTTGTTACTCCCCCTGCCCCCCACCCATCCATATCGAATCTTCTTGTGTGATCAATACGTTTACCAATTGTTTCTCGAAGTTTCCTCAGAATTAAATAACGGCCTTCCTTCCTTCTCACATATATTTTTCACTTATTTGTTCACCAAATTGTATCAAATACTGAATTTATTCAGATATATTTATTTGTTTTCATTTGATTAGAACATTACTATATCGAACCATCAATAGTTATAATAATAGTGAAAAATCAGAGGTAAATTCTACGATACTAGGATGAATAAGAACCTGGAAAGTCAATGTAGGCCTACAAAATCTTCATTATGTAACATTCAAGTCATTAAATAGTAATGCAGTATCCTCATAATCTACGAAAGTTAAAAATGTACCAAAACTTAACCTAGGATATCATCATATCTCTCTTAGCATATTCGAAGTTTCATGGCATATAACTACTCCGCATATTTCTATCCTCTGCTGTTCTCTTCATATCAACATACGAATTAGTTATCAAATCATCCAGCATCTCGAGTCTCGGTCTTCTATTGCCTTCTTCCTTCCATTCTTCCCTCAATACCTCTTTTAGTAAATTACTCCCTCTCAGTATATGCCCCATTAAGTTCTTCTTTCTATTCCTTATGATATTTATCAATTGTCTATTTAGATGGAATTGAAAGAAGAACTAAATAGGTCATATACTGAGAGGGAATGGTTTACTAAAAGAGGTAATACCATCATATATGCAGATAGAGAAGCTAATTAAATATTATTTATGTAAAATAACAAATATAAAATAAATTTGGAAATAATATCAATATGTTACATTAATCTTTCAAATCTTTCCTGTAGACTTCGTTCTACATTGGTCTATTTTGTCAAGGAGAAGATCAACAAAAATAACTAATTTTTACTCAGCACTTGAATATATTTGTTCTCACAAAAAAGAAATTATGTGTAATTTTAACAAACCAATGAACTCTTTTCATACTCACAACACGGGCACGAATATTCCACCTGCTATGGCGGTTCCTGCTGTGTATATAGTAGCGAAGAAGTAGACAGCGAAAGCTGCCAGACAAACGTCCCACTCGAAGAGAAAGTAGGTCCCTCGTGACCACAGCTTGTCGAGGTAGGCCGTTCCACTTCCCTGGATCAGCGTGGCCACTAAGCAAGGTAGAATGAATGAATGAATGAATGAATGAATGAATGAATGAATGAATGAATGAATGAATGAATGAATGAATGAATGAATGAATGAATGAATGAATGAATGAATGAATGAATGAATGAATGAATGAATGAATGAATGAATGAATGAATGAATTAAATTGAATTTATTTTCACGAATATCGCATAATCATGATTTAATGTATTATGTAAAGCACGACGTGAAAATTGGACATACGGCTGTATGTCCGAAGGCTCTGGCGTATACCCTCATGAAGGCTATAATAGTTTTAATGTTTTAAGAGCAATTCACGGTGCGCAATATGAAATTTTCACAAACAAAATGACGATAAATTTAGCATTATATTTGCCAGATATACTGATAAATAGCACATACATACAAAATGCATTCTGGCATTCTTCAAGTAGAAACAAATGGTTTTTTATGCCAACAAGAACAACTTCTAAAATTGAAAAGGTTATATCAGTTGACAATATTTATAATTTTCATACTATATAAACAGAAGTAACCCTCTTCTGAATACGATGATTTGAATAAACAACTTGTTGTCATCATTTGCTTGTTGTCATGATTTGCTTACAACACTTTACCCACGGTTGACAACTGTGATTTGTTGAAGCAGATTAAGCAGACTGTTAAAACAAGCTACTTTAGAGAGTTCACATACTTGGATTGTAGGTTGCTTGAGTGTCATTTGTGACAGGAGGACAATTGAACGTATCCAAACTGAACGGTCTCTTTATCGTAGTGGGAGTTCTGTAAAATGTATATATTTAATATTCAATATTATAATATAATATATATGTATAATATTATATACATTATATTATATATTTAATAATCTATATTTATTCAATATTTATATGCTTAGAATTATATAGCCTAATTTAATTATTTTATTTACATATTACATATTCACCTGCATTCAATAAATTAATTATTAAAAGTAATTAGTAAACACGCATTATGGTGAAATGATCAACTATGTTGCTATCTATCACTATTAATACCACATCTAAAAACTGTTGGGAAATTTAGTTCATTTTCGTATAACCAATCCTATGATTGTCCGTGATTCTACATTTAGATCAACGCGGCTGGGATTGGAACTCACGAGAGTTCAATTCACCGCAGGATCTGTCATTTAAAGCGTTATGACTTTACCACTTCGATTAACTTAAGAAATATCAAAATTAAAAATTTAAATGGCGTGTTGATTATAAGATTTATTCATTTTTATTTAGCTAATCCGCAGCCATAAAATATAATATGTTAAATAATATTAACACAACAGACTGCATTCAACGCCTCATAACCCTTTAAATGTTTCGATCAGAGTTCTGCAAGGAGATTGAGACACCAAAATTTTAATTTTTCTCAACTTCTAATAAACATCTCATCAAGAAAATTATTACCGTTAATTATTTTAGTGCACTCTTTTATTACAGAGTGCTGCCATCCACGCCTTCAATATTAATTCATCATCATCATCATCATCATCATCACCATCACTTCCTTAAATCAACTAATAATTACGTCTTCAACAATCTTTGCTAATTAAGTAAAACGCTAAACA
Source organism: Enchytraeus crypticus (assembly GCA_905160935.1). Classification (NCBI taxonomy): domain Eukaryota; kingdom Metazoa; phylum Annelida; class Clitellata; order Enchytraeida; family Enchytraeidae; genus Enchytraeus; species Enchytraeus crypticus. The sequence continues at coordinate 1,134,739 of CAJHZI010000247.1, read as the reverse complement.
AACTTGCCCAGTGAAGTTGCAGGTGGAATACATGGAGTACTGATAACTGGGCTCAATGGGCTGACACGAGAAGCCCATGGGCAGAAAGACGGCGTAAACAGTCATCAGCAGCTGAAATGATGTAAACACTGTGTCAGTAAGGATTTGTTAAATGATGGCTGGAGCCAGTGGCAATGTCGGTAGGACATTCAGCCGCGGATCAATATGTGCGGGATTCAAATCGTGGGCTAGCCCGTCACTGACATCGCTTTCGAATGAGGAAACTGACGTTAACATTAGCTGTAGCTGGTAGATGACATTGTGTCGCCATATTCGAGTTAGAAATCAACGTTAAATTGATTGATTTATTGTCATTTTCGGTTACCTATCATAATAACGAACGGGATATAATGCAATTCTTCAAAGTTCAACTGCACAATGTGGCGGGGCCTACTAAACAGAGCGGCTCTAGGATTTAGTAATTCAATTGTTTAGAATTCATTTAGTAGGCCTACATGCCTTAGTATAGATTATATACCATAAAATATTATTTACTATATTATATATTAGTTATATATTATTATAATAAAGATTTTATAGTATTATTATAACATCGCTTATTGGATGAGGCTTATTGATATATGGTTAGGAATACAAGGAAAAACCCATCTTAACTAAATTTTAGAGACAATTTTGCAGTCAAGTTGTCTCAATATCCATGGCTGCATAGCTTCATGTATTTTAGCAGATCAAGTGAGTTTAAATAACTCATATGAATATTGCGTGTCAGACAAAATGAAGAGCAACATACTTATTTTAATCGTCTCTTAAGTGCAGTGATTTTGCTAATTTTCTTTTTAGTATTAATTTTTTACAAGTAAAATATTTTGCTAATGTGATTATATAATTTGCTATGGGTTATCGGTGTTTCAACCATTAGTTTGCAAAAGTACAGAGTTGGTAAGGAAGCTAACTTACATCTCTTTCTATCTCAATCTCTCTCATTTTCTCTCTCTCTCTCTCTCACCTCTATCCATAAATAGGATACTGATTAGTAGTGCATTTCAATTAATTCATATGTAATACTTGTTTATTTAACTGGTACCTCTTAAAACTAAAACAATACTAACAAATACCTTAGAAAATTCTTTATATTAAACAAAATTTCAATAACTTGTTTAATTTTGTCATCTCAACTAATAACTTAGCCCTAATAGTATTGCACATTTAGATAGCCATGTATTCAGAACAACACATACAGCGACTACTATAGGCTCGAGTATCTTGAGAGATCGCTGAAGGTTTAGATTCTTGACTTTGGCATAAATTCGTCGTCGATGTCTTCCCAGCAGAGTGTTGAGGCGGGTGAAGAAAGCGCCGAGCAGACCACAGACCAACCCCAGCAACACTGCGGGCAACAGCGTGGCCACGTGCATCTGTATAGGCTCCACCAGCTGAGCATAAAGCAATGTACCAATTTATTATATATTCAGTATATTATCACCGTATATACTCATAGATATGTTTGTGGCCAATCTATGTGCCAAAATGGATGAAAATTGGCCACCCCATCAGAAATTAGTCCTTTGGTAATTGGTAAAAGTTTTATTGTAAAATATTAACAATAGCCTGAGATATTCAAACTTTTTGTAGGTGTAATAATTTTGTTTTACTCATCCTGTATGTATTATAAATAGGTTCAACGTACATATTCGTACTCAAAGTCTGCTTTCACACTCCATCACTCCATAGATCAACAAGTCAATCACTTCATATAGATCAACAAGTTAATCACTTCAGGCTACATAAAGTATGGATAAGGCATTGAGCAATGCCCTATCAATACTTTACGTAGCCTATAGCTTGGGAAAAATATGGCTTCTGATGAGATTTCCCGTTGCCTTCTTCAGTTCTTGCATGATCACCTCTTAGGACACGTGCACTTAACGATTGGCCTAATCTTCGTTGTCCCGGCCAAAAAACGGAAAATATGCTTACAAATGTTTATACAATACAATTAGTATCAAAAATAAAAGAAATATATGCAAGTTTAGTAAGAATGTCGACAAACGAAGGCACTTGAAAATTCAATAAAAGAGGCTGAACCATATTAATTTACTGTAGTATTTTTGGATAATAATAAATAGATTATAGTGATTTGAAGGAATAAGAAACAAAATTCCATGGCATACAAAGTTAGAACTTTAATCGTTTTTTAACTTTATAAAGGATACTGTATTAATTGCGTTTCACTCTACTTAGTGTAAACAAATCGCCGTTGTGAATACCAGCAATAACAATTCTCTCTCTCAGGTTCAAGGTATACAGGGTGAGTAAAAAAAAGATAACACCTGCAAAAAGTTTGACTATCTCAGGCTATTGTTAATATTTTGCAATAAAACTTTTACCAATTACTAAAGGACTAATTTTTGATGGGGTGGCCAATTTTCATCCATTTTGGTACATAGACAGGCCAGTTATGCAAGTTTCAGCAGAGCAACCCCCCCTATTTTTACCTAAAAATGGCGTAAAGCACCTCCTGCAGTTCTGTCTTGTTTTTAGGCTTCGGTTGGTGTTTCTGATAGAGATGCAGCATAGTTCCCTAGATATGGTAATCCAGAGGTTTATGATCGGGATAGTTTGGAGGCCATTCATTCTTCTTGATGTAATCCGGGTTTCTCTCGCTGATCCTTTCCTGTGCATGACGAGATGCATCAGCCGGAGCACCATTCTGCTTAAAGATGAAACCATTTGGTAGAAGAGCATGGCAATCATCAAACAGCTCCGGAAGCAAAGTACTGACGTAATACTGAGAGTTCAACCTTACCTTCTCGTCAATAAAGTGCAATCTGCCCTTACCGTTGTAGCAAACGCCATTTTATGGTAAAAATGGGGGGTTGCTCTGCTGAAACTTGCATAACTGGACAATCTATGCACCAAATGGATGAAAATTGGCCACCCCACCAGAAATTAGTCCCTTATTAATTGTTAAAAGTTTTATTGTAAAATATTAACAATAGCCTGAGATATTCAAACTTTTTGCAGGTGTTATCTTTTTTTTTACTCACCCTGTATATTCATATTCAAAGTACCTTATGCAGCCTGTAGCTTGGGAAAAATATGGCTTATGAAGTAATTTTCAAAGTTTTTGCTTAATTGTCTCTTACCACATGCACGGTTAACGGTTAGTTTTCTAGGTCTATACAGATAACGAAAACAGAAATGATCAGAACAACAACGGATGGAAAAATATGGAGAAACATGACCATGACCGCCCAGGCTTGAAACAGCATGACACTTGAAGAAGGAGATGCATCTAGGTTGAAGCTTTACTAAATATTAAACAATCATAAATGACGCAACCTACATTGACATTGAATCCACCGAATGAACCCTTATAGCTGAAGCCAGTGAACGCCGTGTTGAACATTTGAGCTACAGCCGTGGCAACTCCAGCACAGAAGAACGTCTGCCAGCTGAGTCCCTTGCTCCAGAACGATGAGAGGTCCTCCATGGCAAACAGCAGGCCCCCTATGGGAGCGTTGAAGCCTGCAGACACACCGGCCGCAACTCCGTTAGTGGTAAACTGACGTCTGGAAATAGAAATGTATTATTAAAGTGCTTACATTAAATAGAATTTAATGTAAATTTTATCAACATATGAAGGCTATGGCATAAATGTAGCGATAAACTGATAGTGATAAACTGATAATGATAAACTGATAGTAATAAATTGATAATGATAAGCTGATAGTGATAAACTGATAGTGATAAACTGATAGTGATAAACTGATAGTGATAAACTGATAGTGATAAACTGATAGTGATAAACTGATAGTGATAAACTGATAGTGATAAACTGATAGTGATAAACTGATAGTGATAAACTGATAGGGATAAACTGATAGGGATAAGCTGATAGTGATAAATTGATAATGATAAACTGATAGTGTTAAACTGTGAGTGATAAATTGATAATGATAAGCTGATAGTGATAAACTGATAGTCTTACCTGTCCTCGGGATTTCGGAATCTAGTGAAAGCTTTGGGATTGAATCCTAGCCGTTTGGACTGAAACTGTCCAACACCGGACCCAATGATAGCACTGTATAATGCATACAATATATCGGAAATTTCAATACATTAATTGTAACTAATTAACTTTAAGTTGAGTAATTATATAATTTTAAAATTGCCCTATTTCCATCAATATATATATATATGAACACACACACACACACACACACACACACACAGATATATATATATATATATATATATATATAGATACTGTTTAACAACATTATTTGTATCTTTTTATATCAATTATATCTGGCACAACACAACACAACACGGAAACTTTACACAATGAGAAAAGGCAACAATTATGTTCAACATCACTTAAGCGACATCCATGACTTCCACGTAAAATTAATTGCAATAAACATGTATACTGTATATGTATAGGTTAGACAACAATATCAAAGAATCGTGAAATTTTACACTCAGGCAGGTAGGGGTATAAAACTGGCTCTAACCCATAAGTGATAATGGGCGCCTGGGTGGCCGCTGGTAGACCCCCGGCTACAGCCAGAACATTTCCACAGAACTTAACGATTAGGTTCTTTAGGCTGAGGGTCCCGTGAACTATGATGCCGTTCAGATAGGCCAGGACTTCCGGAGTACCCCCTCCCACTGCAGGGGGATGTATGAACTGTTACCAAAACAACAGAAATATCTTCCATAAATTACTGTTTGATTAATTAATTAATTAATTTTAATTAATCATTAATTAATAATGGTTATAATTAAATAATTAATTAAAATTAATTAATCGACAAATTTAATTAATTAATTAATTAAATTATTTAATTAATTAGCTAATTGATTTAATTAATTAATTAATTTTTCTGTGAGTTGAGTTGATAAATTTTTTATAAGGATTTTGACTACAGATCAGTAAATGCAGGGATCAAGTGTTCGAAGCATCACTCAATTAGACGGAATTTTAAACATTTAATAATTTCTATTTTACTTAAATTCCTTCTTTTTTTGCGGAGATTTATCAGATGAAGTTCCAGAATGGAGAATCTGCTAATTAGTCATACACTGATATAGCATTTACTACTTGTTAACCTTCAAAACGATTTTATTGGCTTAGTTCTACAAAAAATATTAAATAAAAACGTACTTAGAAAAACTATAAATCCAAGTTTAACGTTGTTTCAGTACCTCTTAGGATACTATCAGAGACGGTCCAGATAGGATTCGAACTGATCGATTTCTGCTTCTAATGCAAGCCTTCTCTCTATCAGACCATCTTATCAGTAGAGTAACACACATAAACTAGCAATCAACTAAGCAACTATGTATTACTTATTTAACAAAACAACTTCCCTCTCTCTTTTTCTTTCTATCTTTCTCCTTTCTCTCGTTCTCACTCTCGCTCTCGCTCTCTCTCTCTCTCTCTCTCTCTCTCTCTCTTTCTCTTTCTATCTTTCTATCTATTATCTATCTCTTTCTTTTTCCTATCTGTCTCTCGCTTGCACTATTTGATTAATTTGTTCAAAATTAGCAAATATTTGATAGAAATATAGGGATATACGAGACATAAAAAGTCAGATACTTACAGTGACAAGGAATGATCCAACCAATACAAAGGCGCAATTGAGACCTGCTTGAAACCAGAAGCCTGCCGCTAACTCGTCGTCCTACAGATCAATCAGTCAATCACTCAATTAAAGATTTATATAATTCGAACATTCGCATTGATGTCCATCGTATTCGATACCATAAACTCTTTAGCCCTAACGCAAATTGGTCAGTTGTTCCCGAGTTACCTCTCATTATCGGAAATTCTACAGTCTGATCATCTCGTTCAGGATTCGAACTAACGGAATTTTACTGCACCTCACAATCAGTCCTTTAAAGTTTAAAATCATTGCCTGACACTAGACACTCTGAGTTATATATGCATCATCATCATCATTATCATCATCATCATCATCACCATCTTCATCATCATTATCGTCGTCATCATCATTATTATCATCATCATCATCATCATCACCATCATCATCATCATCGTCATCATCGTAATCGTCGTCATCACCTTCCCTTGAATCCTAGTTTAACTAGTTTGGGGAATAGAAAATTGTGTAGAAATTTCTGGAGCCTAGGCACTCACCAACCGAATGCTCTTTCTGACGTTGGTTTGGATCTTAATGCTTTGTCACCTTGTACGACACGTGCAGTTTACGGTTGGTCTCTTTTTCAGCAACCCGGCCTCAACACGGGTTATTGAGAGCTTCATAATATCATCTCAAATATAATTATTTTTAATATAATCCTCATATAATTTTAAATTCATCGTTAGTTGTGTAAATCCATCGTCAGAAAGGTCATTCGGTGGATGAGCGGTTGGACTCCAGAAATAGCAAAACAAGTTTATAAAACGAAAGGAAAAGTTTTCACTCCACAGAGATTATTGCAGAAAAGTTATTCGAATCCCACAATAAGAATCACAATAATAATGATAACTGAGATTCAATGGGATATGATGGTGATGATGATGATGATGATGATGCTTCATTAAGTAATTTAAAACAATAATGCATCTTTTGCATTATTAAGAGTTTTTCAAGCAATAATTAACTAATAACGTCTCGGCTACTAGAGGTCATCAATCAGCTTAAAAGAATTGCTGAAGCAGACTGCATTAAATCTAGTCATGGACAGCCTTTACCAAAGAAAAGATGTCTCTCGCTTATCGCCGGTTTACTCTGCAATAAGTCTGCCTTCTTCAGTGCACTGCCAAGTGGCAGGTTTAAGGTACATATTCATAGTAAAAGTCTGTTTTGTCGCCCCATAACAGCACTCCTTGGATCAACAAGTTAATCCCTTCGCGAAGTCTATGCCTTATCCATACCTTATGTAACCTATAGCTTGGGAAAAATATGGCTTCTGAGGTGGTTTCCCGTTGCCTTCCTCAGTTTGGTGGATTAATTACCATTTAATCCTGGGGAAAATATTTCATAGTGGGGTGGGTCCCCTCTTGCCATCCTCAGCTCCTGCCTTTAGTCGCCTCTTACGTACACGCGGCAGATTGTTTGCGGTTGCCCAATTCTGAAGTGGTCCAGCCACACCCGAGCACAACACGGAAGTCTGCTTATGCCATTAATAAAGTCAACTCCTTCGGGATTCATCGGGCCCATGGTTTCAATGGCCTCCGGAACAATTTCATATCCTAAGGACAGATCACGGTATTTATCCAATTTCCTAGAAGCGGCATGAATTAATATTATTATTATTATTATTATTATTATTATTATGACATATTCAATGAAAGTACACCCACCTGTAGATATGACTTGGTTACTTTCCACTGCGCACTGCCGAGAGCTTGAATACATTGTTTCAGCAGAGCCGCCACGAGTCCTATACTGACTCCTATGAGGAACACGAGAAACCACCTATCCCACTCCATTCTATGATAAACCCTAAACAACAACAACAACAACAGGTCTTCGCATACTTACTTAGTACTTATTTTTATTTCGTTGTCAAGCTACACGAATTCATCATTGTCATCATCTTTCCTTAAATCCCAGCTTAGCTAGAGTTTAAATACGAATAGATTTTCCAATCGCTTTATAAAATTATGTAGCTATTTCTGGAGTCTAGAAACTCAACAACCGAATGCTCTTTTTGACGTTGGTTTGGATTTTAGTGCTTTGTCGCCTTTTACGACACAAGCAGTCCACGGTTGGTCTATTCTTCAGCAACCCGAACACAACACAAGTAAAACATATCTAGGCTAAATAAATCTAGCTGCATGAATTATACTAAAATAATAACATTACCGAAACATTCATATGCTGCCAAATTTTGCCAAATTGATTGATTGATTCAATGAATTGATCTATCAGTTACCTTGATTTTTGTTCTAGAAGCCAGTCTAAGTAAGCAGAGCTGTGTGATGGCATGTAACTGAGACTGCTGAATGTGCTTAACGTCTTCTTCTGCTGCTCAGTAAATGTCTGTTCCCCCATGTCCTTCCTGAGCATGGAGGAAACCCGGTGCTTCCAGGACTTGTCGGTGTCCTCCTCTGCCTAGAAAACAATATAAAATAAATAATCTTTGAAAATGTAAGAAACAACACGAAAGAGCCGATTGCTGCTGAAGTATTCAATTCCAGAATCTGTTTCTTTATGATTGAATTGAGGATGAATTGTTCTAATCTAGATTTTTTCATATATATTTAATAATATAATAATAATAATATATAATATAATATAATAAAGGTATATACAAGGATGATGTCAATAATAATGATAATAATAATAATAAGAAAAAGGATAATATTATTATTATTATTATACAAATAATAAAAATAACAATAACAATAATATTACTAATAACAGTAAGAATAATAAGAATAATAATAATAAGTAACAGTGCCATTTAACTGAGAACTTTCCTGAGTATATGATAATTAAAGGGTGACTTCTTTAGTAACAGATTTATTTGAACAGCCATGATGGAGACTCAGCCCTCAGCATCATGAATACACTGCATTTTCTTGATCATACCTATAGAGCTCCAATCAGATCGTTGTAAAGCCTTCTCGGCAGCCTACCTTCAGCATAGCAGCGAGATCTCTGAGGGACTTGCAGCTCTTGACCCTATCGCTGGGCCCAGCGTTGCCGATCATCAGCGCATTCATACTGGTGGTCCTCCTCAACAGCAACTCACTGGCTGAACCACACCTCGAGTCCGTCAGAGCTTCGTCCCCTCTTCCGTCACCCCCTATCACCGTAACGTATTCACCCATTTGGGAGTACATGTCGGATTTGGACAAGGATTTGCTATACCCACTCAAAGTCAGTGCCTGATGCTCCTGGTCTGCAGACCACGAAGGCCCGAGATGGCTATCGGATGATGCTTCCAGTTTGACATCATTCTGCTCCAGGACTTTCTCCTGTATTAATTTCTGAACATTGACTTGATCTTGGTAGTCCTCCGCGCCTCGACGTCTTCTATCTCGAGGCAGCTGCTGCTCGAGCCTTGCATTCGTTGATTCGTTGATTATTCGCAGTAGTCGTTCCACCTCCATTGCTCGGCGTGATCGGGTCAATCTTTAAATATTCCTAGTACTTTGTTTCCGTGCCATTCCGATCATGCGATTGCTTTAAAAACAGTTGTTTAGTCCTTGATACTTCAAAACGTTAACTTTTATTTTCTTTGTTGTTAATACTTCTATTCTAAATTGCAGTGGTGTTGGGCTTAAACTGTTTTATGTATTTCAAAGTCAGACCTTATTGTTGAAGTCTAACAAAAGCAGGTTTAGATTTGAACTATTTTATTACCATTTGCAAGAAGTTGCCCTTCCTATTTTTGATCCATGATTAGCTTTGTTTCGCAAACAATGATTTTTATGATTAAATATCTTAACCACCTTTCAGAAATGTTTGTAGATCATCAACATAAAAATAAGTAATCGACGCTTTTAGCAACTCAAATGCTACTGATGTTAACTCAGTTGACCTACATGTACACTCCCTATGAGCTCAAGTTAATTAGATTCATCTGTGGCATAATCACAGCAACTGAGGCTTAGAGTTAGTAGTTAGTAGTTAGCCTAGTAGAGTTTATTTTCGTTTATTTATTACAGTACATGTAAATTTAATGCGGTACTTTTCCTGAATTTCCCGAATCACTTCGAATTATAAGGTGAACATTTACAGAAATCGAAATCAACGGTGTATTGAAACAAAAATAAGAATCGGTGCTAAAAATAGTAATTTTTGCAAATCTCAAGTTTAACTACCGTTTCCTCCAGTTTTCCACATATAAATATTAATAATTCTAATGACCAATTGATTACACTTACATTTTGAAATGCTCCTATTAATTAACGCAATTTCTAGTTACTAAATTTACACGAATAAAATAAAATCTTCCTTTTCGTTTATACTTTATTCATTTAATTTTTCATTTTATGATTAAACTACTGTTGCTGCTCCCTTTTTCCAAGTGAAATACCAAGCGCAGGTCCTTAGCGTATTAACTATTTAACTCCTTAGATTCCTCTATTCTCTTCTCTTCTTTCATGTTATCTCTCTCTCTCTCTTTCTTTCTCTCTCTCTCTAGTATTCTGTCAAGTGTCAGGTCCAAGATTCATATCATACTCACATATTATTTTTACGCTCAATAAAGAGCATTCCATCGATTATGAAGTTAGTCCTTTCACAAATGGCTATCCTTATCGACGGCTTAATATAGCATATATCTTGGGAATAATTTAGCTTCTGGTATGGTTTCCTGCTGCCTTCTCAGTCCTTGCTAAGTCATCTTTTACGACATGCACAGTTTACGGTTGGTCTATATTCCAGTGCCCGTTACATAAAACGGAAACATTTTTTTAATTCTCACATATACCTTGTCTCAGATTTATCAGGTCATTTCATCCATGGTTCCTGTAAATATAATCACCAATTTATATACCTCGTAACCAATTAACCGTCTTGTTCACAAACCCGAATAAGAGTGAGTTCATCTTAAGGTTTGCCATTTAGTAGCTCTTGGCCATTTAGGACTCATGTAAGAAGAATATGGCGAGCATTCATGTATATAAGAAATATCGACTAATAATTATACGAGATTGAGGTATAAACTTTTACATATATAATATTTAACTAACCAATACTTAATTTCTTTGACAATTAATCCAATAACTTATCGCTAATCAGACTTACGACAGTGAATTATACTAGACTGTTCTATTATGTTAGAGATCGTATTGGCACTATACGAAACATGGCAGGCTTAAACTAGTCAGGATTACTACTTTATAAAATAATTGTCTCGCTGTATTAAAGCTAATAAAATTCAGTTATTCTAGTGAATTCTAATTGAAAATATATATTATGACATAATTACTGGCTATACTCAGATTTTCCTAGACCGAATAATGCTATTACTGTACAGTCTGATACATCACAACGTTTACGCTTATGACATATTGTATCCATTAATGGCTCAATTGAGAATTAACAGCTACTACCCAATTCTTCTCTCTTCGGCCGGATTTATCTAGAAATTGCAATTACATTTTGAAAGAGAGGACAAAAGACACTAAGGCTACTTTGCTTTAAGTGCACTTACTGCATAATAATTAATAATGACGTTCATTGTTTTATGACTGGAAGTTTGATCATCAAGAGCTTTAATGACTCGCATTATTAAAGCATAATGATGTTGATTGCTTTCATCCTGCGACCAATAGAATTGCGTGGTATGCACGTGTGCTCAAGCCTGTGTTTGAACGAGCTAGGGTCATTCGTTAGATAAGAAAGCCAAAATTTATAATGAATCAATTTTATATCATATCCAATTACTCAATGGTCAATAATAAATCTTAAATCTTAGCCTACGATATACTATGTAAGCCATGACAGATAAACGATCTTGACTTAGGTTATCCGTACTTGTACTGTTTTTATTTATTTATTTTCAGTCGATTCACACAGTATAGTACTATGCCATCAATACGCAAAATGATAGTGCAAAAACTGGGTAATCCTAAGACTCAGATCAATTATAAGGACCCAAAAAGTCAATGTATAAATTCTTCCATATCTAACCTTCAAGCCAATAACTACTGATACAGGACTTTTAATATTTATAAAAATTGAAACTATACAAAACCTAGCCCAGGATTCAGTTACACCATCCCATAGGCCTATATATGTAGATTTAAGAGAGCTAATTATATTTATGTCGAATAAGTACTAAGATAAATTTAGAAAGAAATGGAGATGTCAAAATATAAAAATACAAAAAATGCACAGGTACTTTAATCGAAAATTAGTAATACTGTATACTAATAATACTTTTGACATATATGATGTTTAAATTAAGAAAATGAGATAGAACAAATTAGAAAGAAAATTAGATGTAATAGTTGCGGAAAGAAGAGTAAGGTTCTTTGGTCACATATTAAGAATGCCTGATGATAGATATGAAAAGATTTCAATGAATTATAAGCCAAGTCAAGGGAAAGGAAAAGAGGAAGACCTAGAAGTACTTGGTTCAACACGATCAACAAAGATTTGAAAACTTTGAACATTTCAGAGGAAAATGCGGCGAGGGTTGCTAAACACAGAAAAGAATGAAGGAATGTTGCCGCTCTATGTTCTCCTCAGAACGCAAGGGACTGATGATGATGATACTTAAATTAGTTTATGAACTTTTTCTTTAAATTCATATAAATTTGACATTATATACAGTTAATTCTAGAGGTAGATTGGACATATCTTACAACATGGCAATTATCTATTGAATTTTCTATTCGTTGACTCTCACTAGATAATGAAGAAGTTGTCCCTTTGTACATGTATCTCTCTTAGTGCACTGCCCACTGGCAGGTCCATGGTATATAACGACTCCACTCGTCTCTATCTTCCTCTCTCCTCTTCATGTCCACATACATGTACGAGTGGATCTTTAAATCATCTAACATTTCTTTTGATATAACATTATTCTTGGAGGACTCTGCTTATGTCGAGGTGGGCCCCTGTGCCTTCCTCAGCTTCGAGTCTTCGACTAACTTTTACTGGGCAGGGACGTCAAGCACATGAGAGCATTAAATTGCTTTATTTATTTATTATGCTACCACGACTCCAATAGAGCTCAATCACATGCTGGCCTGCATGTTATCTACTGCCTATATATAAAAATACATCTCTCTCTCTCTCTTTCTCTCTTAGTGTCCTGCCTATTGGCAGGTCCATGGTGTATAACTCCTCCGCATGGTGTATAACTCCTCCTTCTATCATCCGCCTTTCACTATTGCTTATTTTGAAATTAAAACAATAAATTCAGAATTTTTTAAAGTACAAGTTAAAGGTGTTCTGATTTCAAATTGCAACCTCCCTATAGATTTTCTTGGTGTGCCAACATAGGTGACGTTATTTCCATGAATGATTTGAGTGATAGGACAAGACGGTAGAGAGAATATACTGAAGACAATATGCTAACTAATCGAAAACTGCAGATGTCTCAAAAGAGCTGACTAGGTCAAATACCTTTGTGAGAACGGTTTAAATAAGATCAAATAACCTCGGTGTCATGTTATCCTTAGATAGGTAAAGGGCGTTAAACCTTTATTATTGTATCTTTCTAATGTCTATTGAGGACTTCATATTGAGATTAGAGATAGTCCGTTAAGCATTTGTTTTACATAATTTGCATCCAGAAATATTTCATCATAAACTTATTTCTTCTTTAACCATTTTTTAATATTATTAAATGCACTCTTTTTGGGAGGCGATACCCCTTTAAGCACTTGCACTGCAGTATTTGATATTGCACTACTGTAGATATAGAAAAATTCTTAGTCGTTGCAAAGAGCATGGGGCTATTCGAAGTCTTATCCACTTTGAGCCTTAAATGTTAACTTATTTTATGTTGTGATAGCTTACTCAAAAATAAAAGCAAATAAATAAATGCTTAGTATTTAGTTATTTAACAATGCTATTGTACTACATTGACCTAGCTTATATTACATTGAAAGTAAATGCCCGGTACTTCCAGCGTTTAAATAAAGGGTAAATTACTGCATAACAAATTTTAGCAACACAAATAGACTTAATATATTTATTACTCTTCCTAAGTAGTGCAACAATACTTTATAACTAAGTATTTAATTAGGTTAAGTTTTTACTTATAACTATCTGATTTGATTAAAAGTATTTAAAACTGAGTATTTAATTAAATATTACGTAATTTACAAAATTTCTACTCCTGAAACGTTTGACTCTGTAGCTAGCTAGGACAGTATATTATGGTTCAGTACAGTGTTAACTAAACCAAAGCACGTATTAATTATTAGTACCACACTTCATACACGACTCTAAACTATCAAAATACTCGCAGCCTGATGTTATTATCTAATTAGCACTTCCAATTATTATCTGATCTAGAGCCCATCTCTGTCTGTCTGTAAGCCTACCTATATAGCGCTTAGCCTTTATCTCGCTTAATGATTATAATTTGGCGTTAGGCACTTAAAACGCAAGTTGAAGATAAAGATTATTTAAATATAAGTGCCATAGATAAGCAGTTGACTCGAAGTAAGGTTTGACCACGAAGTAAATATGGTAGAATCAATTCAGCTGATTGAGGAAATATTTGGCAAGAAATAAATGAATCACTGGCCAAACTTTAGAAATGGCTTGACGGAGTTGAGTGACACCAGGTCTCAATAATTCTGAAGCCTCGATAACATGAAGCTAAAGAAAATAGTATCAATCGAGATAAAATAGTTTCAGGAGCACCACAGTCAAAGAGATGCTCCGGTGCTCCTGACTTTGGCTCTCAGGAGCTAAAGTCAGGAGCACCGGAGCTGTGGCACAATAAGTAAATCATGTACCAAAAATCCCGTATTCTTTTCTTTCCTATAAAGGAGAAAGAAAAAACATGGCGTGAGATTAAAGAGATGAGAGAGAGAGAGAGAGAGAGACAGAGACAGAGGCAGAGACAGATAGATGAGTGAGAGAGAGAGAGAATACGAGAGAAATCTTGTTATTATTATCCGACTTCTGTTAAATTAATTGATTGAATAATAAGTGACCTTATTTTATGATATTATTAGTGCGATAATTACTTTTAAAACATAAAAGGAAATAAATGATTAAATTACGCGTATAGCACTAATCTAGAATTTACCACCAAACCTATTGTCTTCAAACATCCATT